>VNKC01004508.1:0-144585 GCA_008042775.1 Drosophila pectinifera | reverse complement strand
TTCCTTAAAAATGATCTGACCAAAAATTAGGATATAAAAATGCCGATATAAGGACCCAAAAATCCGCATTTTATATCTTCTGAAGAGCATAATTTAGCCAAAAATGGAATGACAGCAAAATGCCGTATACTGTTCGATTCGCCGTTAAAATCTTAATAAGTTAGAATTGAAATAATTAAAATATGGAACAAAAAAATTTTGACCAATTTTTGAAAAAATGATAAGGGGTTACATCATTAAAATTGTCAAAAATTGGAAAAAATTTTATTTTCGTAAACTTCTAAATTCGATATGCAGATTAATTAAAGAAATAAGAACTAGCATAGAACTGTTTTCCGAATTGAATTTAAGGCTGTTTTGGCTGAGTTATGAATATTTTTCACATTGATTTGTCCCACAAATTAGGACATACGTAAAAACTAGCATAGAAAAGCTTTCCGATTTGAAATTAGGGCTGTTTTTGCTGAGTAATGAATATTTTTAACAAACCGATTTATAGGCCTAAAAATACATATATACTTAACAGCATATTTTGGCCAAAAATGGAATAATTAGTTGTTAAAATATTAAATATTTAAAATTAATATTTACGTAAAAGCTAGCATAGAACTGCCTTCCGAATTCATTTACTTAAAAATACGGCTAAATATATCCACAAAAGGATATATGGAACATCGTTCCAATTTGAGTTTCACCAATTTTTACTCTTAGTTAATGAGTTAGTTAATAATCTTAATTATTTAAAAATTAATTATTTAATAAATTAGAAAATAAATAAATAATAATAAATATAAATACATATAAAATAAATAAATAATTTGTCCAAAGACCACAGCTTTATTGAAAGATTTCCCCACACATAGGTCTCTTAGCCCCATACACACTTACTTCGAGACATAGCCTGTTTCCTTCTATTAACATATACTTTCGGGAGCAATTTTCCTAATTAATTGCTCACTTTAGTTCACTTATCAGTGGTGGCAACCACTATATACTATATACCCGGCACTATCGAGGGTACACAAATAGCAGCAGCCGGTGAAAAGCACCGACGGCAGACCGGAGCAACAACGCAAGCAACAATCTAACAATTTATCTTCGTTTGTTGCGGAAGTTGCAAGTGCAATAAACAACTTCGGAAGAGGGCGTGGCTGCCGAGCATAGGGTGAACATTTTCGGTTAAAAATAATACCGAAAATTGCAGCTAACAGGGACAAGAAGGTGGTGGTGGGGGAGTAGCGGAGTGAGGAGTAGAGTGAAGGAGCGGGAGACGTGGAAAGTGGGGCCTTGGCGTTTCCGGTGCAAATTGAAATGAAGCGCGTGGCTGGGATTCCTAAAAAATGAGCGCAATTAATTGCTAGCCTCCTTTGCTTGGGGGCGTGCCAGGGCGCGTCAGTGAGCGGTTGGGGGGCGGCTGTCGAGGGGGCGTGGCCGCACTAGTTGGCTGCAATTAGCTGCAAGCTGGCAAAGCTCGAGTTGGCCGTACTTCTCTGAGGTTGTGTTGGGCAAGTGGAGTGTTTTTCGGCTTCTCCCATTAATTTTCCACGATCATTAGGGGAATGCTGTTTAAAATAATTAATATAAGTAATAATAAATGACAGAGATGTACTTTTAATACTCATAGCTTGTAGGTGAGTGGTTTCGTGGCTCCTGTCTGGCTGGGAGATTTAAGGAGAATGATTAACAAATTCCAGCGGATGTTGCCGACCAGCTAATTGCAGCAGAAGGTGAGCCAGGATCGGGAAAGGGGTCACAATCGGAGTCGGAATCAGGCGGAGGCCATTTGCCAATTGCTTTGGCAGCGCTTCCGCCTTCGTTTCCGCTTTGTATGTTTGCTCGGGTGTGCGGGATGCGTTTTGGCAACGACGATGATTGCGGACGGACTAATGAACATATTATTGTTACGCACACATTAGTGCCCCGCACTGGCCCACTGCACACATGGCGTATACGTTATGTACTCATAAATGCAGCCATGTGCCGGGTCCTGCCTCGTCCTGCCCGGTCCGTGCCCCGCTCGTTGTAATGCAAATAATTCATTTCATGGCAGCAAATTGCAGATTGCAGATTGAGGCCTCAGCATTAAGTGCACCCTTTTTGGCTTGCTGGTGGGCGTGGGCAAACATATCACATCTCACACAGGATACCCCGACTCCGATTCCGACTCCGACTCCAACTCGGACTGGCAGTCAAACATTGGAAACAAGGAAGCGTCTCTGGTTTCACAATTATCCAGGATCCCAATGATGTGGGTCGCCGTCCCTTTTGAAAGGATTGCCCGGAAATATGAGACCGATCCAGGCCACAGCTAATGAGGGATGAGCTGGCAGAGATTCCAGCCAGATACCAGATGCCAGAAGCCAGGAAGCAAGGCAGCCAGGAAGCCGGTCGAAGGAGGCCCGAATGTTGTCCAATTACAAGCCTGCAATGGCAATCAAATTGCAAGCTAGTTTCCACGTTGGCAGTGCCAAAATTCTGTCAATTTGGCAAATTAAGTATACGTTCAGGCCTTATTATTAAGTATGCGTAGTGTGGTACTTACTATTTGGGGTGTAGTCTCCATGCCATGTCTCCATACTGGGTTTTAAAAACCTTTAAGTCCATTCAGGGCAGAGTCCAGTCCGTTTTCGGCCTGCTGGACATGTTTTGACCAAGTTAACCCACCATTTAACCCCCCTTGAACCATCGGGGCTTAACTCCCGTTGTGCCAGCTGCCAGGAGCACAATTAAATCGAGTGCAAACCGCAAATACAAATGAGAAATGCGCCCAAATTTCCAACCATATCGGCCAAGGGTCACAGCTTCGGGTCCCGAGACCCTTTGGGCCCTGAGTGCCGCTCCGCAGGGAGCCGGAGGTCCAAATAGTGGCGAAAGCAATGCACTAACTAAAACAAACAGCAAGCAAACTTTCTGCAGCCGCAACGACTGAAAAAGACAACCGGAGATAATGTCATTCGGGGGCTGGCTTGCCGAGCTCAACTGGAAAGAAAGAGGGGGAATGTGGGTTAGGTGTTGACGGCTTAGAAATTATAAATATAAAATGCAATTCAACTGACCAGTACTTGGCTTAAAGCGGACAAGGGTGCGGCTCATCCGGTAAAGCCAGGCCCAAACCTTGCAGTTTATGATAAGATCTTCTGGAGTTTCGGGGATTTATCAATCAAACTATCACCGGAAGTATAGGCATTAATAATCCTGATCCACCTTCGATTCGACGAGTCCTGCTTAAAGTCTGGAGCAGTGCCGCGAGCATAAATCAATGGGGTATCCCTTTCACCATTCGCCTGCTCTTTCAGTCCTTTTCAGTCCTTTTGCCCTTGTTGGTAATGCGAATTGCTTGACTGGCGCTTAGATAAAGTCAAATTATTCGAGCTCTGTGTTGGGTCGGGTGCTTGTTTTGCTTCCCCTGCCCGCCTCGGTGTTTGTTTGTTTGTTGGTTTGTTTGTTTGTTTGCTTTTCCTTGGGTTTTGGGGCCCCCAACTCTTTCCCTTTTTTCTCGCACGCACACACTTCAGTTCACTGGGACGACGAGTCCCGCCAGCTTCCTTCCCTGCCTCCCTCCCCGTCTGCTCCCGCCGGCAGCCGAAAAGATTGACTGACAGTCGCCGTGTTATTGTGGATGCTGGCTGATAGATCCTGCCGCAGGAATGGGAGAAGGGAAGGGGCATGTGTCGATGATTTTTTACCGAACTCTTCACTTTGATTCCTTTTGAATTTCCGCAGGTCCGCGTCCGCACAGCAGGGCCTCTGCCCGCTACCCCTTTCCCCTAGAAAACATTCAATGAATTTGAGGAATATTTCTCAGCGCCGTTTCTTTGACAAACAAAGGGGGTGGCGGGGATACTCACACACGCGCACACACATATGGATGTTTGCATTGCAAATCCAAAAACTTTCTGCTTTTTTGCATACCCTGTACAAGTGGGGCATCATCCAGATGGGCTGCACTGGCTGCAATCCCTTAAAATGGCTGGATCGGTTTGCCAAGTGGATGTCGAAGAGCTTACACAAGCTAAGCATACACATCGCCGGGAAGAATCTCCTTTAAACACTTTTTATTTTAGTCCCATTCCTTGTTTGCACAGACTGCAGGGCATCGCTTAGTCAGTACCGCCGCGAACTGAACCTTTTTTTCGCAGCACGTGGTCGCTGAAATTGCACGGCAAAAAGCGAACGGGAGAATGAGCGAACGAGCAAACGAGCGAATGGAAGGGGGCAGGGAGAGGGAGAGGGAGGGGGTCGGGAGAGAGCCAAAGGTAGACTCACATGCTCCGCGCTGTTTGCTCATGTAAATCGAGCACGCCCACTCTCCGCCATCTCCTGCTCCCCCGTTGCGGGGAGTTTATTAACGTTTGGTTTTGGGCGCCCGCCAACATTTTCGACTCGATGACGGCAAACATTTACATTTACATTTACATTCTGCTTGTTGTCATCGGTCGCTGGGCTCCGTTACGCGGCTTAGGTAACGGGATTTGTGCTGCCTGCTGTCCCCTTAGGGCGCCATGTAATGCGATTTTCGCCCACTGCTAACTTCTGCAGGTCCAATGTCAGCTGGAAAGACCTCCCCTTCCTATTCTGACATTTATTCAGCTTCCACGCTGAAGTTGGAAGGTAGCAACGGTAATTAGATTTGCCACTGGAAGCGCACTTGTATGCCTTGACTCTTTGAACTCGCAAATATCAAGCTTTAAACTGATTTATACTGCACTATATACTCACTAAATAATTCGGAGTCATCGGTTCGATCTTTGAGGAGTATTTGTAGGAAAAAGTGCTCTGTGACAGGCCAAGTGCCTGTGCCTACTTGCTAACGGATCCGTTCCAGCTGAGACTGGAATCCAGGCAGAGCAGGCTTTTCCAGCGGTGTCGACAGCGTCTGTAGCACTTCGTTTGGCACATTCGATTGGAAAATGTATCAGTTGAAAACGCTTCTCATCGTTCTGCTCCTGCTGCGTGTCCTGCCCCGGCTGGACAGCTACCACTACCGCGCCGCCCAGCCGAGTAACTGGCACTATCTGACCAATTTTTACGGAGATGCTGGCGGAGAGTTGTCCGCGGGATACGACCGTCTAGGTAGAAGTGTAGCTGACGGCGGAGGCGGCACCAGCGGCGGCGGCGGTAGCGCCGGCGGCTGCGCCGGTGAGGGAGAGGGCGGAGGCTCCACGGATTTGGGAAAAAGCTGTGGGAAGCCGAAATGCGGCACCTCTCTGGGCCGCGGCGATCCCAAGCAGACAGCATCGGGCTTCGCCCAGAAGGCGGCACAGGAGGCGAAGGCGGCCAGCGATGCCCAGATAGGGGCTGCCGAGGCGGCATCATACCAGGTCAAGTGCGAACTGGCCGCCAAGGCGATCCAATCCGCCAAGGCAGCCGAAGCCGTGCTCGCTGGCAAGCAACAGATTCTGGATCAGCTGCGCCAGGAGATGATCGAGGCGGATGCGGAGGTGGCCGCGCTCACCGTGTCGCTGCGCAACATCCAGGAGAACGCCGAGGCGGCGGCAATGACTGCCCAGGAGACGCAAGCGCAGCTGAATCATCTAAAGAGTATCGTACAGGCAGCCACAACCAACCTGGCCAACATCCAGAACGTGTCCAAGGGAGCTCAGCTGGAGCTGGCCGAGAAGACGCAGATCTTGAAGGCGGCCCAGCATCGCGCGGAGAACCTCAGTCGCCAGATGTCCGATGCCAAGGCGGACTTCGAGAAGACCAAGGTGGCGGCCTACAAGGCGGTCTGTGCCGCAGTGGAGGCCAAGCAAAAGGCACAGCGCTCCCGAAGGATGTCCTGGATGTATTCAGACCGCCAGGAGCAGCTATAGATGCAAGATGCAGCTCCCAGGCGGAGAGAGTCCATTTCTGTTTTTAAATCTATTTTGTTATGTTTAATTTTCGGTTTGATTCGATTGTCTTGAAGCAATAGATGCTAGTTTGCAGCAGGAGTACCTTGTCCATACATACGTTATACCCTTCGCTATAGTATCAGCTTATCCAGCTATCCAACCCGATCACCTGAGTGCCTCCGATTGTTTGGAACTCCACTTGGCTTGCTGTCCAAAGTTCAGGCCCCAGTGGCAAGCTTTCATTGAGAGTGCGTAGTATCATATCTCCAACTAGAACTTAGTCACAGATAGTGCGCTCGAGATCGACTACACTTATATACATACATATATATAGATTTCTAACAATGATAACACACATCTGGGGAAACGTGATTAAACCGAAATTTTAAATACAGCTGGTACAGAACCAGAAGTGAAGATCGCAATCGCAAAACCAGATTCCGCTCGGTTCAAGCCTCGCTCTGACCCAATTAGCATTATCATCGCTCTGAACCATGCGAGACCGTAAACAAAAGCAGCTTTATCAAGGCCTCTATTAATTTATTATTGTGTTGAGGGGGTTGCCAGGTAAGCAGCTGATCAAACTCCACTGGATTCACTCTCCGTAAGAGCCCTAGCCCCTGCGCTTCTTTGGGCACTGGCTGATGGGTATGCAGCTGCCGGCCGAGTTCCTTGCGTATCCCTCGTTGCAGTAGCAGCCGTCGGGACAGCGGATGTGTCGGATCAGACAGGGATCTCCCAGGGTGGCGCACTCCGTCTGACAGCTGGGCCCACAGGCCAGGAAGCTCTCGTACTGTCCACACTCACGTGGCGCTGGAAATGGATTCGAAGTGGGTTAAAGTGGGTGCTCTTCGAGGGGGCGCGGCCACTCACTGATGGGTATTTGGGCTGAGACCATCACAGCTGCGAGGCAGCAGCAGCTGAGCAGCAGCAGCACATAGTTTGAGCGGAGAGACATCGTCTGAGGTTGTCGAGTGTTAAAAGCGAACTGAATTGATGAGCTCACAGCCAGGGGGCTTTTATACCAACAAGCTGTCTGCCAGAACATCGAGATCTCAGAAACTTTGAGCTAGAAGGGGGGAACCACCAATTAGCTCACGTGGAATGACTCCCCAGTAGGGGTAAGTACATAGCGCTCGTCTAGAAAAATATGTTGGTGCTTTATTTGATACAGTTGTGTGGGACAAGTACGAAAAGCGTTCAGGCTTTTATTTATGAGATGCATGCCGCCAGATGGACCAGGTGGTGGATCAGGGGGAGCTGCTGCGCCGGCGCCGCTTGTGGCGCTTGCTGCTCTTCTTGGTGGGCGTGCGGCGTCGTCGCTGCTGGCGCCGCTGCTCTGGATTTCGGCTGCTGGAGTGGCTTCTGGATCTGCTCCTTCGACTGGACCTTGATATGCTTCTGCTCCTGCTTCGGCGAACGCTCCTGGATCTGCTTCTGCTTCGTCTTCGCTTCTTGGGGCTCTTTCTCCGTTGCTGCTGATGCTGCTGCACCTGGGCCTTTCGGGCCGGAAGCGATGGCTCTTTGGAGGGCTTGCTCTTTGGCCGCCGTCGTAGGGAAGAGGATTCGGGACTGGAAGCACTGCTGGACCGGCTCCTGCCACTTCGGCTGCGACTTCTGCTCCGGCGGTGGGTCTTACGGTGGCGCGAGCTGGGAGTTCGTGCGGTTGTGGCCACCAGCTGGACGTCGTCGTCATCAGAGAGGAGAACGGCAGCCACGGCAGAAACGGCAGCTTGAGTAGGAGTTGGAGGAGGCAGAGGAGCCGAGGGAGCGCGCACGGGTTTGCTGGTGAAGGTATTCGTGCTATCATCATTCAGCAGATTGTACTTCTCCAGATCGCAGCCATCATCATCGTCATCGTCATCCTCATCCTCCTCCTTATCCTCCAGCGCATCCTTGTTCAGTTTCTCCTCAGGCTTCGGGCCATCTTCCTCGTCGTCGTCGGGTCCAAAGTAGGTGATGGGTATGGAGCGTACTGATTCGTTGGACTCATTGTCACTATCGCCGGCACCCGAAGGGGAGACTCCTGCCGCCGGCTCGGGCGCACTCGGGGCGGCACCGGGCACAGTACTGCCAACGGTGGCACCTTCGCCTGCGGGAAGTAACAGTCATTGAAGAGATACATAAATAAAATATATATAGGGGAGTCGCACCTTTTATTTGGTTGAGGAAGGCCATGGCCTTGCGCTTTCGCTCCAGCTGTAGCTGCTTCTCCCGTGATATCATCCCGTTCAGCTTATCCCGGGCGATCTGCGCCAGCTTGTCCTTCACGCGCTCCTCGGCTTTGAGGAAGAAATTCAATTAACTGATGAGCATAAAGTGCTTTTTGTGTCATTACGACAGTATTACCTTGTCGCTGCTCCTTCTGCGGCGAGGGAGCGGAAGATGAAGCTGTGGAAGAGCCTGCCTTCTGACCGGCGGTCCTGGCAAGCAACTGGGTCTCCACCTGCTTTATCGCACGCTGCACACTGTCGGGCATGCCCGGTCGTACGTGCTCAGCTCCAGCAGCCGAACTAGCCTCTTCGTCGCTGGCCTCCTGCGGAAGAGTGGGTTGCAATGGAGCGTGCTCATCCCGGGCGCGAATGGAGAAACTTACGGGGGCTGCAACAAGTAAAACAATATTAGTATTTAGGTATCACGAAAGCTCGATCTCCATGTATACATACCCTTTTCCAGAGCGTTCCCAGCCGCTGCAGCTGCAGCTCCACCAAAACTCAGACCCTTCTTGGACATAAGCGCGGCAGCCACGGCGGCCGCTTTGCGGGTCTTCTCCTCTTTGGAAGCGGCATCCACATCGCCTGTCACCTTGTACAAGTAGTAAGCGTAGAACTCGTTCTCCGGCAGCAGGAAGCTAAACCGCTCCACGCTCTTCGTGCGCAGCGTCTCCTCGAACTGGCGTCCGTTCTTGATTACGTACGTAGCCGTCTTGTCGATTATGTGACGCAGACTCTCCTCCGGAACGGGGAAGGTCAGCACGGGTTCTGGCTGTTGTGAGATATATTAATAACATTACTGTTTAGTTGAGATACTGCTCTTTATAACTTAGAGCACTACCCACCTTCTCTGGCTCCTTTTCCTTGCTCTTCGCCGGCAGCTGCTCATCCTCCTCCTCGTCCTCGCTCGCGGAGCTATAATTCTGGGCCAAAGCCAGAGCACTCGTATTCTTGAGCAACTCCACCTGCGGGGGCTCTCCACTAATTCCCTCGCTCGCCGCCTCCGGCTGTTCCTGAACCGTTTCCTCCTCGTGGGTGAAGGTACTTCCATTGTACTGCAGCAGCACTGGGGTGAACTCTCCGCCCTGGCTGTGTCCCTCGGATCGGCAGCTGAGCGCCGGCGAAGCGGTGCCATTGGAGTGCTGGGAATTTCCCGGATTACTGCTCTCGTCTTCCAGCAAGACCGCTTGGAGGGGCACGCCCTTGATCTTGCTGATCAGCTGGGTGTAGGCGCAATTGGCAGAGGGCTTATACTTAATGGTGGGTACTGTGATGACCACCTGGCTGTTGCCCCTCTTGCCCGCACTGTCCTCGCTATGTGATTCGTCCAGCTGTGGGTCCTGGTCGGGATTGTTCTGCTGGTCCAAAGACGTTTCTGGAGCCGGCGCGAACTTGGCGGCCTTGATAGCGGCCAAGAGGTGACGGTAGTAGGGCTGCAGATAGCCGCCTTGGGTGAGGAAATCGAACTGCGCGTTGTTCGCCTGCTTTGCCTTGATCAGGATCTCCATCTGGGCGCCCTGGGTGGCGATGAAGCGAGCCGTCTTCTCAATAATGGCGTGCTGCTTCATCGTCTCCGGCTGGGGGAAAAATCAAGAGCTATTATATTTATATTTAATTACAGAATCCTGGAACTCACCAGTTGCATGCCCAGCGGAGGGGCCATCATCAGGGTGCGCGGCAGGACGAAGGGCAGCTCGCTCTCCTCGGAGGTCGGCGAGAGCTGTGCCGGGGCCGTGGAAGTGCTGGAGGCCGCAATCTGGCCATCGTACTGGAAGCCCACCTGGCTGTAGTTGCCACCGGAGGTCTCCTGCTGCAGCCGCTTGAGGTCCTCCTCTGTCGGATGCGCCAAAAGAAGAGGAGAGAAATGGAGACAAGGAGGGACTTTAGTACCGATGCATTCACCGCGGCCTTAACTAATTCGAATCAGAGCGAGAGAAACGTATTCGAGTTGATGGCGAACGAGAGAGAGAGAGACACACAGAGAGAAAGAGAGAGGGAGGGAGCTGGTGCTGGAGCTGGAGCTGGATCTGGAGGATGAGATCGGGTCTGTATGTGCTACCCTTCCGAAGATCGGCTCAGTTAATCTGGAAGAAATGGTTAAATCTGTCAGGTTGTGAAGGTTGCGTATTTACCTGCTCCTAGGCACTCTCTCTGGAAATATCGAGGGGATGACTGACGGTTTCTTTATCGATGGTTCTTTGTGGTGGTCTTAATCGGTGGTTGGTATTGGATTTCATTGGTTTTTGATTTGACTCAATTAGGTTTTAACTTGCATATTTTTGGGTTTGATCGTTTCTTGATACCTTTCAGTAGTTGTAATATAATTCGTAATTTGAGGGAGTCCCCGGGAGTTAGGGGTGTCGACACCACTGGCTTTTTGGGCTATATGATATATCCTTTGTAAATTGGTAAAGATTTTGGTAGCTAAGCAATACAGGCAAACTTATAGTCTTTCCTTATCTTTACCTTATAAGAAAATTAGAAAAACTTGATCTCGTAGATGCTCTGTAATGTCTTATCAACTATATAGGGACACTATATCAATGCCCGGTTAAAGTTAACTCTCACTTAAAGGTATTTTAACTTTATATTGCAAAACCCCAATGGAACATATTATTAAACATATTTAAGGAACTTCTAATACAATTTGGTGTGCTAATTAGTGTTATAATAAGCTGTACTTAATAACCTATGTATGGTCTTCCCCCTATGTTATCAACTGTTCTAGCAATAATGTAATTAATTAACCTATGGGCTTTCTTAATGCCAGCTTTCAACTAGTTGATACTAACTAACGATGAGCTTTACTTAGATGGACTATCGACACCCCTGAACCGGAGACGCAACCGGATGAGGACCCTGGCTGGCACACTCACCTTGGCGCAGGCGCAGCTCCTCCTCGTTGTTGTAGAGGAACAGGTAGCGCTCCTCCTCGCACAGCTGCTCCGCGCGCTGCTCCTCGGCGCTGAGGTACTCCAGGCGGTTGCCGTAGCCGCCCGGCGGCGCCTCGTGTGGCGCCAGTTCGCAGAGCGCTCCACGCACGTCGTATCTGCGCCAGATGTCGATCGATTTGAAGCCGGATTCGTGTGTGCCGAAATAGAGAGCAAGCAGAGAAATATAAACAGAGAGGAGAGAAGGAGCATTATTAGTCGACTGGCAGTTCCAGGGGCGGGGAGGCGCGCCTTGCGGGGGCGGAAGCAAACAACGGAGCGGAGCAACGGGGGCGACGGGGCTGCGCTCCTGGTGTCTCCTGCCCCGCTTTGCTTCGCATCCCCCGCTCGCAATCACACACAATATTCATAGTCATATATATAAATAGTATATAGTATATAATGCATACGGTTCAGATTAGATTAGGTTTAAGGCTAGAGAGATCGTTCATACATACCGCTCCGGTGGCTAAAAAGTTAATCGGTTTACATATAAAATGGTCAAAGAATTACAGTTTCAAAATTGTATATATGGATAGAGATTACAGTTTGAGAAGCACTGAAAAGAGCTGTTATTACAATGGTGTGTATGTTGTGTGTAAGTATGTATGTGTGCAGTCCGCAGTCCGTTTAAGTCCTCTCTAGGCGTACAGCTGGGATCAGAAAACTAGCAGCGCTATTGCAAATTAGAGCGATTCTCAGATATCGTAATTTTTTGGGTTCACTGGGTATGCACGATGGTTGACCTTTGACTTTTCAACTGATGCAACCAGCTAATCGCTAGCCTTGGCACTCGTTTTACAAAGAAAATCTGTATTTACCAGAACTTCTGAGCAATTCGAACCATTCAGCACTAGCATTCCAACCGCAGCTGTACGTGTAGTAAGTCATTCTAACGGGACACAACATGGGCACGTGTAGTTGTAGTTGCAGTTGGAAGTGTTGGTGTAGGTGTAGCTGTTGGGATATGTTCGACTGTGTGGGTGGCAGTGTGCGTACGGGATTATCGTATAATTAATGCTCGGGGCCAGCCCCAATTATTAACCTGTCTATCTTGAGATTTACATCGCCCATCCAGGGGATCAGCTGCTTGCCGTGGTCCATTTCGCGGGCCTTCTCATCGTCGCGGAATATCTTGCAGGCGTATCCAAAGACGAGCAGTTCCAGCGGCGGTTGGCGGGCCTCCAGACTGGCGGCTGACGCTGAGCTATGGCCGTTACTATGGCCAGCGGACGCGGACGCATGGATGGTGGATCCTGTGGCGGATCCGCCCGCGCCAGTCTTGCGGAGTATGCCGCCGACGCTGCCACCGCCGGCACTGCGCACATTGTAGGGCATCATTGCTGGCGAATTAACAGGATCATTCAGAGCCGGAGGGCTCCCTCTCAAAATCACACTCCCTCTCGCTCTCTTTCTCCCTTGCTCTAGCACTCGCTGGCGGGCTCGAACTTGGACTCGGGCTCCCACTCTCTCTCTCTATATCCCTCACTCACACTATCCGGATGCTAATTTAGGCTCTTCTAAGCCCAAAGGATTGCATTTTACGGCCGTAATTTGTCGGTTTCTGTGTATTATTTTGCGTGCGAAATAAATGCCTTGGCTGCAGAGTGACCAGATTTGAGGGTGCTTCTTCTTGCCAGCCATTCACCGATAGCAGGGGGACGGGATGCTAGATAAAATACTGGAAAAATACCAGAGGGCATAAAGTCTGAATGGCAAGGTAGGCGGTCAAATTTAAATTTTCCGCCAAATCAAATTGGAAAGAAAAAGGATTTAATTTGAATATTAATTACCTAATTAATAGGTATTAACGGAATTCCGAGAGCTAGGAACACTGTATCAGAGTAGGCTCAGGCAGGGAACTATATAACCCTGTCAGGTTGGTTTTGTAGTCTACTGAAAATATCAGTTTTCTTTCGGCAGTCGTCGCATTCAGACCTAAATTGGTAATAAATATATTTATTTTGTGCTCTAGTTTTATGAAAAATATTGTCCAATAAAGTTTGACAAAATCATGGTAAGTTATTAGTACTTATAGAGGTTTTACCCGTTCATTTTCCCTGGCTTCCCGCAGTTTTCAGCAACTGACCTTCCGGGTCTTAGGCGGCTTTCCGCCTGTACCGGTTGGGTTTCAGTGCGACGGTTGCCGCGAGAAAACTCACGTAAAACAAGCGCCTAGAAAATAAAAAAAAAAAGTAATAAATAACTCACGTAACACCGGAAGTTGCCCAAGTTCTGTGAGTATACCATCCCGCTGTTTCTTGCCCTTTTCCCCCTTTCAATTCCGGGTGATTTTGTTAAATTTGCAGACCCTCGCCTATGGAAACATTGCAGACCACGGAGAGTATTGCTGATGCACAAATGGAATATTGGCCTATACTGGTAGTATGTACTGGATTGACGGAAGCCTCCTGCCAAAATTCTGGTAGGGATCTGCAGGAATCGCAAAGCACTCTTCAAAAGGTGAAGGCAACGCCAAAGGGAAAACATCATCCAAATTCGCTGTCTTATTTAAAACCAGGCTAAACCATCGAATCCTGTGCGTATGCAACTCCATTGTTTCCCTTTTCCGTTTCCCATTATAATGCAAGCGTTTCCGTTTCCCCTTCTAGAGGCCCGCTTTCGTGTCCTGCGATGCTGGAAGATGCTAGAATGTGAATAATAAAGAAATAATCAACAAAAATAAACACAAGCTTTTTTTACAATCAAATGCAGTTAAAATTTCTATGACAGCAGCAGTATATTTTAGATAGAGCTTCTTTTAGGCCTAATCCTTGGCATTCGGAAACTTGAGCGTTCGCAGCTTGGAGTAGATAATGTCCCAGTCGACGTAGGCGCCCACCAAGTGCCGCTTGTTGCCCGGAGCATCCTCGTAGGCCGTACGGCCGTGCAGCATGCGTAGGTTGTTGAACACGAACACATCGCCGGCCTGCGTCTTGAACTCCACCGCCTCCGAGGTGGCGAGTTCGAGGAACTTGTCATAGGCCCGGTACCAGGCCACAGCCTGCTCCAATGGCACCGTGAATCGGCTGTCTCGCTTGGTCGCGTTCTCATTAATCCTGGCGAACCCGCCGTCAATGTCCAAACAGATCATTGGCGCCCGCCAAATGCTGTGAAAGGGTCGCGACGCATCGCCATCGTGTCCAATGTCAAACCAGTTGACGGGCACTGAGCGAAGAACCTCGAAGTCCGCCGGATACCGGCGTCGCAACTCGGAGGCCACATAGAAGCCATCGGTGAGGGTGTTGGCGCCGCCAGAGGACGCGGACTGGACGAGTGTGTGCAAGATGTTGATGCCTGCCATGTACTCGTAGTACGGCATGTCCGTGTGCAACGGCAGGGGAGTCATCAAGTAGGCGTAGTTTCCTGCATTTGGTTTGGACTTTACCTCGAAGGCATCTCTGCGAAGAAAGAAGGAAGGTCAGCAAGTGTATATGGCAGGGCCTTAACTTAGGCTAAGTGGTATCAAGTGCCTGTACTATACGTAAGTACTATCTGCAAGCTCCTATCAAGAGCAGGGACTGAGATAGATAGCACACCTGGCTGGCTCTCTGGCTGGGTACCAAGTTACAGCAAAAATTAGCCGACTCTGGCTGTACTAATCATACGATCGTGATAATACTTGGTAGATTGCACTCAGATAATGGCCATATTGTACAAGCGCTTGGTAAGTGGAAGCTCTATATATATATAATTACTTTCGGGCCAGATCCTTACCCGTAGGTGGTGCGCTTGATGTAGCCAATCCTCTCGGCCAGATGCCTTGTCACATTGATGTCATCGGGAGCTTCCTTCAGGGTGGCAAATCCCTGAACTGCCAGCGCCTCTAGCCAGGCCTGCAGCACGGAATCCTTCTGGATGACGTCCTGGTATCTAAACTCCTTACGCACAGCCTCAAATTGCGACTTGCTCCAGAGTTGCGGCGGTGGCCTATATACCTCGTCCAGATAGCGCTGCCTAGCCGCCTCTCCGAAGTCCCTCTCCCTCAGCCAGGCGATGTCGAAGGAGCTCTTGTGCTTGTCCTGCCAGATAACTTCTAGCTGCTGCTGTTCCTGATTATAGTTCACCTTGGCCGCTTCTACGTTCACGGGTCCGCGCTCCCAATGGCTCTTCCTCGCTTTCGTACCGACATGGTAGCAGTTCGGGCACTTGCAGTTGTCCCTAAGCCACACCTGCGGAAACTTGAGGGCTGCACCCTTCTCCTCCTGCACTTCTACGTAGCCGGGAGCCAACACGCGAGCCGCTGTGCTCGCCTGCCGACGGAGATGGCCAATCAGGTGTCTACAGCTCAGCATTCCGGGTTCAACTGCCTTAGCTCCGGCGCTGCCGCGGAAGATTATCAAACCCAGAGCGCTGTTCGGAGATAAGCGAAGCTCCCTCCAGCTTATCTCTGCTGCTGCTGGCCGTCGTTCTCCGCCGGCAGAGAGAGTACTTGCACCACTGCCTCCGGCTGCTCCAGCCAGCATTCTCTTTGGTTGTCCACCGGAAAGCTTCGTCTGCCTTGGCAGAGCGAGCACTCCAAGAAGAGAGCGTTGGGCTGGGACTCAGCGGGATGAACAGGCTGCTCCTCTGCTCTTTCCTCTCTCTGGCCCTTCTTCTTCCTCTGCCGGCGATGTCGCTTTTTCTTGCCCTTTGCTGCCTCTCCGTTGGGTGCAGTCCCTTCTCCTTCCCGATGAGCCGCCGCCTTCTCCTCTTCTGGTTGCCCTGCCACTCGCAGCTCCGTATTCACGCCTGGAATCAGGGGCAGCGAGCACCGCCGGCACAGAGAACGCTTCAAGGCGGGAGCCCTGCAACCCACGAGCACAAATTAGAGGGATTAGGTGCCACTGAATGCCCAGGGAAGGCCCACTTACATGTGCGTCACCGCCTTGGTGCCCACATTGCGGCAGAGCTTGCCGTAGTAGGCGGCCAGCTTGGACTGGTGGCTCGCCGCCATCAGATGCGACGCCTGGAACAGGAAGTTCATGCGCGAGGAGACGTGACGCTGGGCCAGCAGCTTCCGTTTGTTGTCCTTGGTCATGGTTGCGCCAAATCTCAGCCAGAACGTGACAAATTGGATTTGTTAGTTTTCAAAACACATGCGTGCGCTGCAGTGTGACCGCAGCTGGAGCGCCAAAAAATACTGACTCTGGTGGCAAATGTACCGAAAACACTTTATCACTAAATGAAAAAATAAACCAAGAAGAAAAGTAAAAGTATTAGAATTTTGTGAAATATAAACAATTATAGTCAAGCATAATTAATTATTAAGGAAACTAAACTAAATTGAGAAAAAGGGTAGATAGTATTTTTAACTAAAAATACCAGATGTGAGTAGCCTTCGGGGAGAATGGCAAACTGCTTGTCCATCCACCACGACTTTGCCCGCCTAAATGTGGCTGGTCACACTCCGGCAGCCAGCTGTTTCCCGCGTTTTTGATTCGCAAATTGCAATTGGCGAAAGTGCAACGGAAAAGCGGAGCACGACGGAAAAACGCGGAAAAGCGCACAATGCAACGCCATCTGACCAGCTAGAACTCTTGCTCCGCTCACAAAACCAGGACAAACCGAGCTAGTCCCCCAGAAACCGAGAGAGTTACTTGTTGTTTTCGTTCCTCAAGTCGCAATAAAGAGAGCAGCTGCAGCATGTTTGTCCAAGACCTGCGCAACGACTTCTACCGCCAGCTGGTGGGGAAGCGCATCTTGATCGTGGTCAACTATGACATCGACGCCATCTGCGCCAGCCGCATCCTGCAGGCGCTGTTCAAGTACGACCACATGCTCTACACGGTGGTGCCCATCATGGGCGTCACTGGGCTGAAGCGGGCCTACGGGGAGCACCAGGGCGACGTGAAGTACGTGGTGCTGGTCAACTGCGGCGGCTGCGTTGACATTGTGGAGCTGCTGCAGCCGGCGGAGGACGTCACGTTCTTCATTTGTGACTCGCATCGTCCGCTGGACGTGTGCAACATCTACAGCGACCGCCAGGTGTGCATCCTGGGCGATGCCTCTCTAGAGGAGAATATACCCGGCTTCGAGACCATCTTCTACGACTCGGATGAGGAGGACGATGATGATGAGGACGGCGAGGGATCCTCCGATCGGGAGGAGAGAAACAACGACAGTGGTGCCGGGGAATCCGATTCGGAGGAGCAGGGAGAACGTCGGCCACCTCGGAACAAGCTCAGCCGCCTGGAGCGGCACGAGCAGCGCATCCTTAAGCAGCGAGCCCGCCGCCAGTGGGAATCGGAGCGCGACAGGATAATGTTCGAGTACACGCAGTTCAGCTACTATGGACGTTCCACCGCTTTGCTGATCTTCGAGCTGGCCTGGAAGCTGTCCAAGGACAACATGGATCTGCTCTGGTGGGCCATCGTGGGCATAACCGAGCAGCTGCTTCTGGGCAAGATCGAGAGCGGCGCCTACACGCTGGAGCTCGAGCAGATCCAGTCCCACGTATCGCGCCTCACGAACAAGACCAACGACCAGAACACAATGAGTGCCTCCAAGATAAGCTTTGAGAACGACCTGCATCTGGTGCTGTACCGCCACTGGCCCGTCACGGAATCGATGAGGTGAGCATTAGGCTGGGATTGGGTTCGAAATTGATTGATATGAGACTTCCTTTTCCGTCTTTAAGGTACTCCCGCTACGCCAGCTGTCAGTTGAAACTGTGGACGCTGCGGGGCGAGAAGAGGCTGCACGAGCTGCTCCTGGAAATGGGCCTGCCTTTGGTGCACGCCCGTCAGACGTACAGCGCCATGGACCTGGTGCTCCGCAAGGAGTTCTACTCAATGGTGGAACGGCTGGCGGAGAAATACGATATCCCGGACATTGTCTATGGCACGTTCACGCTGAGCTACGGCTACCGGAGCAGATATGCGGCGGCGGACTACGTTTACGCTTTGCTGGCCATCATGGAGTCGGTGAAGAAGCACAAGACACCGGAGGACTGCTTCCTAGAGGCCTCCGATGCACTGAGTCGGCAGCACAAGCAGCTGTTGGCTGCTGGAATCGAGCAGGCAAAGCTGCTCCATGCCGCCGTTTTTAGGCAAGTGCAAAGCAGTCTGGAGGCACGCCAGGTGCACTCCGCTGGATCCTTCTTCTACTACGTCCTGCAGGAGGAGCATGCCTTCTTCTCGTATCCGTATGCCTTGGCACTGCTGGCTCGATTCCTTTTGCGCGGTCACGTCGCAACGAGCAGGGCTAGGCAGGCGCCGGATCTGCCCCTGATTGCCACATGCCCTTTGGACGCTGCCCAAGGTATGTGCCTGCTGGTCGGGATTGCGCCTGTCAGGGAGGACTCGCCGAGGAACTTCTTTGGCAAGGCCTTCGAGCAGGCGGCCCAGAAGAGTGGTGTCTCGCTGCTGCAGGACTTTTTTGAGCCCGCAGTTGTGCAGCTACGTCAGAGCGATCTTACTCGCTTTCTGGACGCCCTTACCGTTCTGCTGACCTAACCACCGCAGGCCTGATGCGGCCACCCTGCTCCCTACATCCCTGCTCAACCACGTTTAGTTTGTAAGCTAGCTAGTAAGGACGAGAGACCTAAATTTTATGTGTAACCCTAAGTTTTAAGCGAAACGTATTTATATATGAGACCACAATATTTTAACGACTTCGAAGCTGCGCCAGGACCACAAGAATAGCATAAGAAATACTCTTTTTTTTTCTCTGAAATTATGTGTTAATCTGACCTAGAATAAAATGCGTAGATATTTAAAGTGTTCACAATGAAATCCAGTTTGTTTTAATGGGTTCCGAGTGGGCACCAGCTCCTGATTTGAGCGGATAACTTAACGACAAATCACAAATCTCCTCAGACTCCTTAGACTTACTATATTACAAACAGATTAGGAACAACTGCTTCCTATACAATGCAAATTTAATCCAACTAATTGGCCGCTATCAGCTGTTGAGGTTTCCAGCTAGTGCCTGCTGTTCCTCCACTTTTTTGTTCAAGGGAACCGCGCTGAGAATACGGGCTGATCCCAGGCAGGCTATGTCATCATAGAAAACTGCATATTGTCCCGGGGTAATGGCTCTCAGGGGGACATCCAGGTGGACCTCGAGGCGGTTGCCAGGAGTGATATGCAGAGCGCAATCCACCAAAGGCTTTGTGTGCTGGAAACGAAAGCGACAGCGCACCGAGCCGGTGGCTAGAAGCCTTGCTTGTGACTCTGCACACAGCCAGTTTGGTGGATCGATGTATATGCGAGTGCTGAGGAGAGCGGGATGATCGTGTCCCGCCGCCACATAAATGGTATTGCTGGCTGCCTCCTTCTTGGCCACGAAGTAGGGTTGCAGGAAGGAACTGAGTCGACAGCGCTGGCCCACGGTCCACTGGTGGATGCCCTCGTGGTGCCCCACTGTCGCACCACTGTCAATGTCCACAAAGTGTCCGCTCCTGGAGCTAATGTACTGCAAGGTTAGGGAAGAACTAGTGATCTCCTTGAAGATATATGCAGGCGGAGGGAATTACCTCCCGTATAAACTCCTTGAAGTTGCGCTTGCCCACAAAACAGATGCCGGTGCTCTCCTTCTTGTTCGCCAGTCGCTGCAGGCCAATCTTGGTGGCGAGCTGCTTCACCTGGCTCTTCTGCAGATCCCCCAACGGAAACATGGTGCGCCGGAGGGCCACGCGGGGTATTCCGGCCAGAAAGAAAGTCTGATCCTTGAAGATATCGGCGGGAATGAGCAGACGGGCGGCTTCCGCTGAGCATGGTGCTCCTCGCTCAAGGAAGTTGCCTAGACTGTTGCGGGCATAGTGACCCGTGGCCACAGCATCGTAGCCCAGCTGCTCCAGGGCGTGCTTGTGGAACAGATCGAACTTAATGTGCCGGTTGCACAGGATGTCCGGGTTCGGCGTCAGTCCCTGCTGATAGTCGTCCAGGAACTGGCTGAACACCGCCGTCCAGTATTCGCGCACATAGTTCACCTGGCGCAGCTCCACGCCCAGGCGCCGGCACGCCCACTCCGCATCCTTGAGGTCCGCCTCGCCACTGCACCGGCCCGCCTCGTCTATCTCGTCCCAATTGCGCATAAAGACGCCCAGGACATTGAAGCCGCGCTCCCGCAACAGGTGGGCGGCTACGGCGCTGTCCACGCCCCCCGACACGCCCACCACCACGTTGCGGATCATAAATATAAATGATAAATACAAAATGCGAGAAGACTTGTTTGTTGTTTGTTTTGCTCGCCGGCAGCGGAAACAGCTGTTGGAAAATAATATCGATGTATCGCCATCGATGGTATCGATAGTGACATCGATGTTTTCGCAGCTCTAGCAGAAGGACTTAAAAAAAAAAACGGAAAACTGCGCCACGCAGATATTTTGGTTTATTTTACTTTTGAAAGTCGGTCGGTTCGGTTCGCCGCGGAGAAAATTGAAGGCAAACACGTGCTGTCACGTCCGCTTCTGCCCGCTCAGTGTGCGTGTTACGACCTGCAAGCTTGGAATTGCATGTAAGCTAAACTAAAGAGAAATTTCTTTTTTTTTCGAGTGAAGTGCGTGTGGAGTAGGTGTGCCGCTCCGAGAGTGCGTGCCTCTGATTAGTAGTCTATATATATATGCTTGTCTGTGTGTCGCCGCACTCTCGAAAGGAGTGTAGAAGGGAGTGAATGGGAAGAACGCGCCGAAAAAGCTACAACTTGCGGCATTCTGCGATTCAAAGAATTTGAAGAAAATGAAGGAAAGATAAACTTTTTTTGTCTCTTTTTTATCCGTCTCCACTTTGTGCCCCCTTCGGTTTGATTTTTTGGCGACAATGCGCCATTTTGTGGTCAGTTGGTAAGGAGCTTTCGATCTTGCGGAGGTCTCTGGGCTTTTCCTGGAAAACTGCTCGCAAGATCGCCAGAGCACGAGCCGTACACAAAAATAAAAAATTTATCTTATATTTTTTGGGTTTTGGGTTTTAACTTGTATTTTTTGGGTTTTGGTGTGTGTGACACACACTCGAAAAATGTGTGAGCGAGAGGGATAGATGAGTACAAAAAAACGGGGAAACTTGAGGCATAACAAATAAAAAAAAAAAGTAAGAGAAACACTTGTTCCTGCTTTATCCGTCTCCATTTTAAGACCCATTCGGCTTTATTTTGTGGATCGGAGGTAAGATCTCTGCACTTTTCTCGAAGAACTTCTTGTGAATATCGTTATTTCGATTAAATTGGGACCAAACCTTAATTATTGGGTCATATTAAAATATATTAACTTAAGTGTCTTCACTTTTTCAAGTTTGCTTCAGTTAATTTTGTCTGCGTGCCTGTGTGTTTGGTTTTATAAGTGTGTGTGAAGTAGTGCCAGAGTGAACGAGAGGGAGCGATACTCCGAAAAAATGGCGAACTTCGAAGAATTCGAAGAAAATGAAGGAAAGAAATTGGTCTTCGCTTTAAACCCCCTTCGGCTTGGTTCTGTGGCCAAAAGGCGTTCTTTCTGTGATTGGTGCTTGATGAGAAGACATTGGAGCGGATACCTGTGAGCTTCTTGTTAAAAAAATTATAGTGAATATAGTCACTGGATAGTAAATTCGCAAGTAATTTTTGTAAAAGTATTCATTTCCGCGTTACAGAGTTTAAAAAATGGAAATTCCACGAGGAGCACTTGTTTTGTTGGAAACTGACGAACATATGTAAGAAATTCGCAATTTTTAAGCTGTAATTTTGAAAAATTTTGTTTTTGAAATCCTGCCTTGATTAAGTTTACAAATCCCTGGTCGAATAACAATTACATGGTAGAATTTATTAAAAATAGATTCAGTAAATAATTTGTTCCTTCTTAGATCGCTGCTTGTGTGCGTGCATGTGCGAATTATTTAAAGTGTGTGTGATGCATGAGAGAAAGGGAAGGACAGAGTACATTTTTCAAGGGCCGTTTCCGTTTTAAAAATAGGTGGCAACGCCACGAACACTAACCTGTAAAAACTTAATTTTATATGGTAAAAATGGGAGGTACTTCTCTTAATTGAAAAAATTTTACATATTAAAGCTTGCTTAGGTTACTAAATCAATATTTTCGCTAACAGTTTTATAAATATATTTTAAATAAAATGTAAATTTAACTTGAACGAGCTTTTTTGGTGGCAACTTTCAAAAAAGGCCCTTACCACAATTTTGGCTAAACGATGAACACATTTTCATAAATTCTGATTAAAAAAGTTGAACTTAATCCGGCAGAAATGCCCTTGGATTAAAAAGTTGTTTAATTGGCTTAGAGCGGATAAATCGACTTGTTATTTTCCAAAACCCAAAGAAAGTTTTCAAACTAAAATTGGGGGAATTAGCTTGAACACTTGAGTAATTTTCAGGCAACACTTTTCAAGGGGAATGCGATTAAAATATTTGTGGTTTACTTCGCTAAGATTCTCTACATTCAATTCAGATATATTGTTTTGTTTTTTAGATACAGTAAGTCATTTTATTTAAGAACAGATAAGTTAGCTGGGATTAATCTGTGAACTTGGCTTTGTGTCCTGTCCGCTTGATTATTTACACTTATTTTTTTGCAACGTAAGCGGATATCCCCGCAATTTTCCGCTTTTCCCCATGTCGCCCTTTGGCCATGCATATTCAGATATTCAAATTTAATCAAGCTCAAATGTCAGGGGCGATATTTCAACGGGAATTACCGACAGTCCAGAAAGACCCAAATAAAACCGAAATGCAAATATGGAATATATTGCCATTGGCATGCGGGAGTACTGGGAAAATCGCAGAAAATGGAGATAAATCGGATAGCTCCAGGGCACCGCCACATATGAAATATAGACCTGCCACGCCCTCGCCATCCCATCAGGGGGAGTTGCGTTGAGTCCTTCGCACTCCGGTCAATTACGGGAGTGCGTTGAGTTTTATTAAATTAAAAATCTCGCTGGTCTCTCTCGCCACATGTCGATGTCCCTCTGGTCCTGGCAATAAAAAAGGACAGAGCCAGGCAATTAGCCCGCTTCAAAGCGGAAGAGGGAGCAAAAAATAAAGAAAAAAAGAAGGAAAAAATATGGTAAAAACGGAGGGCGGCCAGGGGAGCAGCAAAGCAGCTAATTAAAAATTACACCAAATACAATCAGCGAACTAAGCGAGAGGAGGGTCAAATCTTGCTGCGGTAATTGCAGGGCCAGGACTCCGCTTTGAGCCAAAGCAGCCACTCGAGTCACGCCAAGAAAGCTGTTGACAAGAATACACAACAAGAAAATAATAGTAATAATAATAGTAATAATGGTAATTGAGCCAGCATTTATAACTTGCTCTACTTTCTTCATTTAAAGTAAACTTTTGGAACTCATTGACAAGGCTAAGCCGACTCTATAATCGTGTCAGGATCTCAGCTCAGCCAGTTACTTATTTTTTTGGCTTCTAGCCTTAGTCCTGGTCTTAGTACGTCCCCGACCATGCCATGCCTGCCCATGCCCCGCTTTCCGCCCACCCTGGCCCCAGATGTCAGTCTGTCAAAATGTGTAGCATGCTTTTTTGGGGTCACTTGGCACTCGGCAGGATAGAGGCGAAGGACGCACGGTACAGAGGAGCAGGCTTGCCGCCTCGCGGGAAGCGGAGACATTTGTCAGGGCTTACATAATTTGGAGTGGAGCTATGTTGACGCCAAAGTTGGGCGATTAAGTGGGGCAGAGAGAGCTGGGGGTCCCGGACCTGCTAATGCAATTTGCATTTGGCCAACGCAAGCGGAAGCAATTAGAGAAATGGCGGGTGGAATCGAGAGTTGTCACCGGAACGGAAATAGTTTCGCTGCTCGACAGCAATTACACAAAGGAGATGGCAACAAATTTGCAGGACCAAGGATACACGAATGCGGATACGGACACGGGTTCCGGTTCGGGTTCTGGTTCTGGTTCTGGTTTGGGCGAAGCATTAATCAAGTGGGGCGAAAGATGACAAATGATTGGCCCCGGACCC
The DNA here is from genome assembly GCA_008042775.1 of Drosophila pectinifera. Classification (NCBI taxonomy): domain Eukaryota; kingdom Metazoa; phylum Arthropoda; class Insecta; order Diptera; family Drosophilidae; genus Drosophila; species Drosophila pectinifera. Next base: position 120,729 of record VNKC01004508.1, on the reverse strand, counting down.
GGACCCGGACAAGGACGATCGCCGGAGATTATTGCCACCCCGGCAATAAAAGACAATAAACAAAAAATAAAAAAGACAGAGGCGAAAGGAATTTTCACGTCCTCCTCGGGGGACTGCATCTCCAGCTGAATGCGCTCAATTTAAATTCCTGGCCACACACTCCCATATAAACAAACATTCGCACTGCAAGCTTAACAAGATGAAATTGTTTTTCACCAGCTCACACTCTCGCTTTTCCCTTTCCCTCTCCAGTTTTCAGTTTCCATTTCCCGAGGAACCCCCCTTTATTCCCCCCTTACTTAGGGACTGCTTCCGCGTTGACTTTGCGCGCTCAAAAAACAAAAACAGAATTTCCGCCAAATTATGTTTGGGCAACGGGACCCCATATCGGATGGAGACGGCAAAGGGGTTGTGGAGTCCTGCGGCTCTCAAATTTCCTCTGCGTCATCTAAATAAGAAAAGGCTAAGAAACTCCCAGGGGACCAGGCTCCCTCTTTCCCCGATGATTCATTGCCCGCCGGCTTCAAATGCGAAAGGGCCCAAGATGAGCTACACCTAAAATAAAGAGTGGCTTCTTTAGATCCCAAAAAGCCTCGGGGACTGCCTTTGAAATAGGTGTGACTCTTAAGCACAGCAGATATTATCTTTGAGCCAAATTAATGTATGTTTTTAGTTTGTTATGTGCTATAGCACACCTACAGTGGCCAAAAAAAAGGTTTAAGTAGACTAAATAGGTGGAAATCATTCAATATCATACAAGCCAATCTAAGGGACTAGCTTGAAGGCAATAAAAAGAGTGTAAAGATGCAAATTTTACTACAACTTTATTCTTTATTGCTGATGCCTTTTACTCACTTAAAGGGCTTATAGCAAATGGCTTTACATGTTTATGTTTCTAGTGTAGTGCTGGCACAGTGTGCGCTTGAACTAACATATGTATATAGGGACATACAAGTGTATGTAGGGACATATGTATCAATGCAGACTGCCGCCTGGGCCTGGCTAGGGGAAATGCAATTTAAATCATAAAATATAATTTTCATTTAATGAATTGGATCATGTTACAACTTGTCAGCCCAGCTGCAAGTGGGTGTGCTTTCGGGTGTGTACACACTGTGCGCTGATGAATATATGGCATATTTTACTCGAATGACTCTCCGCCAGCAAGAAGGCAGCAAAGTGGAAACATTTGCAGTTTGCGAAAATCTTTTGGTGCGAAAAAGTTTGCCAATGCAGGCAGCAGGCAGTCCTGGAACTTTTGCCCTTCGTCCTAGCCTCTTCCCCGGGCTCCCCTAGTGCCTGCGTTATCAACTTGATTGAGTCGAAAGCAGTTCTTAGCCGAAGAATTCCGCAATGAAGCCAACACAAGAGTGCTCTACACCCATACACACACACACACCTTTTAGTGAAGATTGAAAGGCAATATATGTATAAGCGGGGCACACACTGCGAGAAATATTATAGGGACTTGAAAGACTGTGAAGTCATGTTGTATAAAATTATAGTAAAAAGTATTATTTTTGTGTATTAAATTCAATTAATATCGTAATAATTGGATAGGAATATATATTTTTGAACAGCACTCTTGGGCAGGGATTGGTATTAGATCTATATTTCAGGAATTAAGTTCCTAAAAGCTTTTGAAACCTTTTCTAAATCTAAAATTAGATTTATTTATTTTAAAATGTCTAGGAATTTAAATTTTGCGGTTATACCTTTGCAGTTTATTGGAATTCTATCGCCCAGTATTCCATATAATTCTCAAAACAGAGCTGTTGCAAGTATAACACCTCTTATAGCGTTATTTTTTGCTCAACTCTATAGATTTCTTCACAAAACTACGAAATATTTATCAAGAAATACTTGAAGAAATCTAAAAAATATTGACAATCCTGTAGCTTTCTCTCAATGCCTCCTAGCTGCTGACTCTCCTGGCTTTCGGGGCTTCTGTGGACTGCCCTAATCCCGGCCAGGCGACATTGGCCTCTTGTGGGTTATGTAATAAGCTGTTACCCATTTCCTGTCCCGGTGTTCAGGTGAGCGGCTTCCGAGTGAAGGAGAGCCAAGAGGAAAAAATGAGAGGAAAAGTGCACCACAATGACAAGTATCCGGGCACATGGGTCGGTTGCTGGCGGGGAATGGGAATGGGAATGGGAATGGGAGCTGCTGTAGCGACATTGCTTGTGTTGGCCTTGCTTGTCCTTATTCATGTATCACCGCCGCCCGCCCACTCTCCCCCAGCCGCCCCAGCAAGGTCTCGCCATGTTTCATGTTGTCCTTTTCGGGGACTGCATTGTTTGGGAAACTGGCAACAATAACCGACGGGCGACAAAGAAATGCAGAAAGCGAAAGGCGGCAGGAGCAGCAGAAGCAGAAGCAGCAGAAGTGAAAGCAAAAGCACAAAAGCAAAGCATATTTTTCGGCAGAGTGTAATCCAAGTGGTTACTTCCACAGGCAGGCGATGAGAAGTGGGCTAACAGGGAGGCGGGAGGTGGGCCTTACCTTATGCCATTAGCCAGCCGGGGGTCTCGCGTCCGAAGAGATATATATAGGCAGAAGGAGGAGGAGACTCTACCTGTTCTTAATTAGCTTCAAAAGAGGAGTCGGAGGTGACCACTGGCCAGAAGATTAAATTCGGACCAACAATGGTCCACTCTCTACTCTTAAAGATAACTTATTTGAGAATTCGCCTGAATTCATAAGGATTTTTATGAATTATCGACTTTTTAAAAGCTATCGTTAATCGTGTGAATTACAGAGATTAGCTCGATATATATAAGAATCATAAGCTTAAGCTAACATTTTTGAGAGCTATCGACTTTTTAAAAGCTATCATTAATCGCGTGAATTACAGAGATTAGGTCGATACACATAAGTACAGTCAGTAATCAGGCTTAAGCACCTTTTTGCCAGTAATCGTTTCGGTTATCGCTTATGTCTCCGACGGAGAATCGATTCCTTGTGCCTTGGGAGCCGTGAGTGGCTTGGCAAATTGGCCAAACAACCGATTATTTATCGTGTAGCATAAATTTGGAGCCCCCAATCGAAGCAGCTGCATCAGCAGGGGCTCCACATACAAATCCGGAACCCACACACATTTGGGCATTAACCGGAAACCCCTCGCCAGTGTGTTTGCCCATCGAAAATCCCCTCGTCATCTTCGCATCCTTGTTAATTTTGAGGCGAGCAAATTAATTGGCCCTGCCCCCATTGAGGTCGAAGTTGATGATGTGGAAGCGGATGGGCGACGACCTCCTAATGGCCCCATTTACCCGGTTGCCTGCCTCCGATTTGCCTCCAGTCTCCTGTCTCCTGTCGCCCGCCTGTCAGGTGCTCCCCAGTTCGAACTGCTCATCAGTCAGCCAGTCAGTCACTCGCATCCGGGTGCCGCAACTGGGATCCCAGTCAAGTCGAGTCGGGGCGAAAGTCAAGTCACAAGTTGTCAGCCATTTGGCGCGTGGAAATGGAGATTCCTTGTTTATAATTTATCAGAGGGAGCGGAGAAAGCCAGAAAGGGAGGATAGGGACGAGAGACAAAAGGCCAAGTGACTGCACTTGGGGATTTGGAGATTTACATGCATAAGGAATGGCCACTTGACATGTCCGTCCGGGCAGGGCCTAAGCCTCCACCTGTTGTTGCCATGACTAATGGAGGCACCTGGCTCAGCTGTCACAGAGATAGTTTAAAGTGCCTGAATGGCTGGTATCTAAATGAAGCTGGCCAGAATAATTTACTAGGAATTAGGAACTTGGTCTTGGAGTGTTTTCCGGGCCTTTAAAGTGTGTGTTCTCTGCCCGAACCTCAAGTAACTTGGCTGCTACTCCGGGCATCTCGCTGAAACTCTGCACAAATGCTTGCCAACTCCAGAAAGTCTGTCGTGGCAAGTTTCAAGAGTGTTCCACAAAAGACAGCTGAGCTAAGGGAGTTGTAATAATTTTTCCCGCTTCCGCCGCCCATCTGCGCCTGCTCTCTCTCCTCTTGGAGCTGTCACAGCGATTACGGGCTTCAAGTGGCACAGCCACAGCCACAGACATACACTTGCCGCTTCTTGGTGCTCCAACACATCATAAATATGTTGGTATTAAAATAAGCTATACACACTGGAGCACACAGACGTCTGGTTGGGGGGTGTCCACCCCCCTTGGGTCGCCAGCAAATCCACTTGCCAAAAAAAGAGAAAAAGCGAAAAAAGGGGAAGACAGCAGATCCTTTGAATATGTAGCGCAACAAATAACAAGTTGCGAGGAGGGAAGATAATAAAACGCATGTAAATGTGCGCGATGAATACGTAAAATAGATGAAGCGAGCCAAATGTAAATTTAGCCAGCAGAACGGAGCATTGTAGGGTTAAGTGTCGGGGCGGGTGACGTCGCAAAAAAGGAGAGCACTGAATAAAGGGCTTAAGGAGCCCGCTTTGTCTGTCTCTCGTGTCCTGTCCTGGCCAAAAAAATAAAAAAGGCTGACGATCCGGGCTCTGAAAGCAACAGCTACAACAGCTACAGTAAAACCAACAAACGACAGAAGCAACAACGGGGGATAAACATCTAAATTGCAAAGCGCGAAGGAGGGAGGGCCAAGGACGAAGGACGTCCCACCATATTTCCATATACATTTACAAGCATATGCATATGCATGAGGAGCGGACCGAAATTTCAGTCCTTTGGTCCTTGTTTTCCCTTTGGCTTTTAGTGCTGCATTGTATATACTTGCTCTACATTATAGTTAAGGATTTTGCCAAATATGAGCTAGGATATAGTAAATTTAGGGACCAGTATATTTGCTATATACTTGCTCTACATTATACTTAAGGAATTTGCTAAATATGAGCTAGGATATAGTTAATTTTGGGACCAGTATATTTGCTATATACTTGCTCTACATTATAGTTAAGGAATTTGCCAAGGATATTTAAGATAATTGAGTAAGGATATAGTAAATTTGGGGACCAGTATATTTGCTATATACTTGCTCTACATTACAGTTAAGGAATTTGCTAAATATGTGCTAGGAAATAGTGAATTTTTGGACCAGCTTAGAATGTCCTTCCAGAGGCTGGTGAGTAAGTGTTAAAAAGGACTCATAATAAGTAAATGAAAGAGTATTACCAGCTTTACCTTCCATCTAGGTTCCCTTGATTTTCTTTGGTAAACACTTTAAGTTGTCCTGCTGTCACTTGTGTGTGTGTTGATGTGTGTCGATGTGTGTCTGATGTGTGCGGGGTTTGCTGATGGTTGTCAGGACCTTCCACACTTAATTTGTCATCTGCTGGCGCCGTTTAGCTGATTCCCCAAGTAATTTGTGATAAATGAATGCCCCAGTGTGTGTGTGTTGATTTAGTCTGTTATGGTTTCGTTAACCCTTTTACTGCCTTAACCCAACCTCATCCACACATCCACCCCTCCACCCGTCCACCCATCCACCCCTCCACACGTCCACACATTCATCCCATTTATTATTTCATTCCTTATTGTTTTATTGTGTTTCTAGGATGTCTAATTTTCTGTTACCATCAAAGGAGTTTGACAAATTTAAGTCCGAGTGCCTGGTTCCAGCTCATGGAAACATGCTCCATTTAACTGTAGCCAAGGGCGGCGACATGCCCCCACCATTGCAGGCTCTGGAGCCAGCAGCATCTACCTCGTATCAAATCAAAATGGAGAAGGTGTGGCCCGTTTTGGCCAAGTATAGGTTCATGCCATACGAGGTCGAGTCCAAGCAGAGCCCACCAAAGCAACAGTCACTGCTGAAGCCCAAAGAGGACCCGATCCCGAAGCCACAAGTGTCGCTCTTGAAGAAACCAAAGACCTATAAGGACGTGGCATCCTCGTTGGTGGTGAAGCCACCGACTGAGTGGCCAAAGCCCATAGCATATAATGGGAAAACCTTGATCTACTATGGCTCTATCGCTCCGGAGGAGGAGAGCTCTGAGGACGATGATTCAGATGACGAGGATGCTGACGTAGATGTTGTGGGTGTGTCCGATTTGGAAGAAGAGTCAGCTATAGCTTCAGATGGTATAGACCATGCTGAGGTCGATGTTGAGGGCTGTGTCTCCCAGATGGCCATGGAAGTGGATCGTATCTACCTCGAGCAGTTTCCCACCTTTGCTCAGTTCGTGCGTATCCCGGAGGATGTTTATGAGGAAGACGAGGAAGATGAGGATGATGAGGAAGCTGAGGAAGATGACGATGATGAGGGGTACGAGGACATGGACACTGGGGAGGAGGATGATGAGGCAGAGGAGAACGAGGAGATGAATCTTGTCTATTATCCAAATAGTCTGGGACCCTGCGCTGAGATCGAGCGCATTGTTGAGTCCGACATAGTGAGTGGGAACCTGAGATAGGCATTCATCGGGAGAGGGTTTCCCCTTCCAACGCCTATACCCGGTACTCTATTACCAACGATCTTGATATATAATATACTCTAGTTACCAAGAGTATCGGGTAAACACTGGCATTATTATTTGTCATTCCTTTGCATTTAATTTATTATTTATTCACGTTTCATTTCCTTTTTTCATGTCCTTGAAGAGTCGCAGCGATGCTTTGGATCGTATTGTGGCCCAGCTTTAAGCTAGACAACGAATCCTTGACGGCACTCTCTGTACATTCCCCTTGAAACCAAGTCATCCCACGAGGTGTCCTTATAGACCTAATCTGCCCGTTGAAGATCTCCCAACGTTGTGCCAAAGAAATACTTTTTTTTTCGTTTTTAATATGTTTTTGAAACCAAGAAGTCACCCAAAGAGGTGCCCCACTCCTGAGTTGCCCGCTAAAAACCTACAGCGTTGTGCCAAGGATGTTACTATTTTTATTCTAATTTTTTGTATTCCAAGTTAGTTTTCCACTTATTTTTCACTTTGTAATATGAAGAAATATTTGTGGAAATTCAGAAAGTCAAAGCAGTGTCGTCCCAACCAATGTACTCGCGATTCTTGTATGATTTCTACTGGAAAATAAAATGTTGCATGGCCGCCTTAAAGCATAAATCTCTCTCCCAATGATTGAAGTTTAATTAACAAGTAAAAAAGCCCGATGAATAAGTGTAATTGTGGCTATAAAGCAGGAAAGTAGCCGCGCAAATCGAAGATATTTTTCAGTCTTGGCCATGGGGGAATGCACTTCCTCTTCCACTTGGCCAAGTTTCCGGGGATGATGGCACACTCGAGCGGCTGCGACGACCACTTGCAGAGTGGCAAACTTTTCGGGGGCGAAACTTTCGTCGTTGGCCTAATTGTTTGCGTATTCCAAAGTCCTGTCTCGAATCAATTTCCGCTTCCTGCTGGCATTTTCTTTCGGGGAAAGTTTGCAACGCCACTTCTCGGACACTGGCCAAGGCAGCCTGTTGTGGCCTTTGGGTTTTGGCCAATTGCGGCCGCCAGTCAAGCGGAAGTTAAATGCAATTCCTCAGCAATTCCGCTCCCTGGCAGCAGGACTCAGGCAGGCATTTAAGGCGTATGCAAAATGTCACAAACAGGCGGGCCAATGCAGAATGCGGGCCATTCCCCCCGTTTTCTGTGACTAACGAACTAGACACAGGAAACTGCACATGCACACGACGCATTTCGGGATACACAAAAGGTGGGGGCGTTTTTGGCCAAATTTAGTTCTTATTTATGGGCTATGGGTGGAATATGCTTTGAAATTGCAGAATATTTTATTTATTTATGTCACAAACTATCATATTCCATGCCTAATTTAACTACAAGCTCACAGAAAATATATCTAGCTTTGGGAAACTTGCCTATAAGCCATCAGGGGATTTCTGTAATTTGTTTTAACTTTAAATACACATAGTTACTGCCTTAAAGTATTCAAATATTTGCTCTACAAAGTCTTGAGTAAACTTGTAGATACATTTTCTTAAGGGTTTACCATATAGATTAATAAATCAAGACCATTTTTAGATTGATCTTCATTCGAACTATAAAAAGAAACCTTTATATTCTTATATAAATAATAAAAAAGAATATATAATATATATATAATATAAAAACATAATTGATGTATATATAATATAAAAGAATAAATAATATATATATAATAAAAAAGAATATATAATATAAATATAATTAAAAAGAATATATAATATAAAAGAATATATAATATATTATAATCTTTATAATCTTTTAATTTACATTATTTCTGGGTAAGTGAATGAATATTTAAATACTTCGTAAGTTCCGGCTGAGAGACCTTTATGTGTGCTACCCCTTATGGCCTTAAATCACCTTATTTTGGGCCAAATTGTGACAGCCTTCCTCCATTTCTATTTGCCACTCTCGACTCTCGATGGCAATTAGCGATGGTCGCAGCGTGTTGGCCAAAATCCAACTGCAACACTGTTGTTAACACAGTCGGTGGCCCTGGAAAGTATGCTACGTTTTGTGCACTTTGCCTGGCCAGGCGGCTGGAGGAGGCGGGAAGGCCGCCACGTCGCCACTTGGTTATCATGCATATTCATTCATGGCACACTTGGGCGGCTGCTCTTTTTGCACACACACACACACACGTGCATGTGCACACCTGGTGGCTAGCGGAGGAGCGGCATGTGATATCCTTATAAATTATGTAAGGAGTCAGATGAGGGACAACGGCTGAAGATATGGCGGGGTTTGGGAGGCACTGAATAGTTTGACCCTGATTTGGGAAGCACTGAATAGTTTGAACCTGATTTGGAATTCTCTCTAATTTAATGTCTCCTCCTCTCTCCGCTTCTTCTCTTTCCCTCCTCCCTTGCGCTCTCTTCTCCCGTCCTTTGTCCAATAGCTTTGTTTGCTTTTTCGGGCTGTTCTCTGCTTTTCTGGCTCTGTTTGCGTTGTTAAATTTTTTATTGCCCACGCAAAATTTACGTGCAATGGAGGAATGCAGAAGCAGCAAAGGAATATAGAGAGAGAGAGAGGGAGAGAGAGAGAAGGAGCAGGGAGAGGCAACAGGAAAGAGGCTGCCTCTTCCGCCCTCCTCTTTGTTTTGTTTGCTTTTGTTTGATTTATGCGTAAACTTTTTGTTGCCGCTTTTATGTACGAATTGTGTTTTGTGTGTGCCACCGTTTCGCACACGCACACACACACGCACACAGCCACACATACACCGCAACGGACACACAAACGTGTGCACAGAAAAAAACCTACTTAATTCCACATAAATTCGGGTTCAATAATATTATTGGTATACAAATTATACTATAAATAAATATATATATATAATAATAATACTATAGTCTTTGGCTGCTGACGAAGAAGGTGGGCTAAGCCCTGAAACAATTTTAAAACAAGAAAATAATTTAATTTTAAACTAATATACACTTAAATTAAGTCTCCTAATTAATTGTAAAGCTTAAAAGCTAGGTAAATCGTTTTAATTCCATATTATTGACCTTCCAAAAAATTTTTATCCCTTAAAAAGTGTATTTCCCACTTCTTGGTGAAGTTTAGTTAGTAAAAACACAACTACAACCCCTTTTCTCTGCGTGCACGCCCTGCCATCCATCCATTCAGTAGCATGCAAATATAACGCATACGCCGGGTATGACAATTTCCAGAGCACCCAACTGCAGAGGGAGTATTTTTTCGGGTAGAATTGCTATTTGGTTTTTGCCTCGCCCACTGGGTCGCCTTAATTGATTGCAAGGGGGGCGTGGCCGGGGCCTTGTAATCCATTTACAGCGGCTGCGGTCACGCGGTTCTTGCCCAGGAAACCAGCAAGAGTCCGCGTAAAAGGCCTGCCCTCCTCTTTGCGTCTCCCCTCATTTGCTGCCAGCCAGCAATTCAAATTAAACAATAAAATGCGCGCCGAAAACACTTTGCGGTTTCTGTTTCCGCTTTCCACTTTGGCCAGAGATGCTTAAATGTTTGCCACAAAATGGTCAAGGGCGGGTATTTTAAAGGGGGTGGGTTCTCTGCCCTGCCTTATCACAGAGGGAGGATGAGCCACTTGGCCGGAAAGTCAGATTCACTGTAGTTCTGGGCCAGCTGCTTTCCTTGGCCAAAATACCTTTTAAAATAAACAAATTAAGCTTCTTTTTAAAACGTTTAAGCCCCGAACCTTTTCTAGCCAAATAAAAAGCATAAACTCTCCCATAACAGCCCAATTAAGCTGCTTTACTCCATTCTCTCTTAATTCCTGCCATTTTCCCTATTTTCCCAGAATTTCCTTTGCCAAAAATCTATTAAAAAGTTAGAGCATTACATTTTCTTTATTTATCAAGCGTTGACTACTCAGTGGTGGCCTTAGCCAAAGTGGATCAGATGTCTGCAGCATCCGCGACAAACTAACTTGGCCCACTCCGAATAAAGATATGCAGAGCCACGCACTTGTCGCCTGGCGGGGTGAGGGAAATTCCAGGCGAGAGCCAAGGCCAAGGAGTTCGGAAAAGCGACGAAAATTAGAGAGGGGCTGGAGAGGGTTTGCTGGAAAGTTGCGTCTTCATTTATTTCATGTCAGAAACTTTGCACGCGTCTCCAAAGCCAAGGAACAGCCAGAGATGAGATGTTAAGGAATAGAAAGCAGAAAATTACACAGAGAACAAAAAGGAAAAAATAGAGAACTAATAGTATAGTTTATAAACAGGGATTTCCCTATATAAAATCAGAGAAAAGAATGTTACTACACCCAGTTGTAATTAATATTTTAAAGAATTTAAATAGACTTAGTTTACAGCCAGGCTTAAAATCCCTTAGCTTCCAGCTAGATTATTTCTATAGATTTTTCTCCAGTGATTCTACCCCTCACTCTCCCTGCATTTTCCCCCCTCGCTTGTCTCGGCGATGTAAGAAAATTGGAATGACACCTAGGACGATAAACCGCTGACGTGGAAGGACCTGATGGGCTGAGGCTGCTCATCCTGCTGCAGATGATGGGCAGATCAGCTCCTTGTATGCAAATGCCTGGCTCCTGCCAGTGCAATTTTCCGGCTATTGTTTCGCTGGCTTAATGGACAAGCCAACGTTAAATGTTCATTAAATGTGCGTACGTGTGCAACTCGAAGGATTTAAGGCTGGCTGGGCTGGGAAGGCTCTTAAATTTCCCCGAAAGCGAAATGCGAAATGCGAAAGGCTGGAAAGCTGGAAAGCCCAGGCTGCCACCTGGGTGTCCTTTGGTTCTCGCCTTGGCACTTCCTTTTGGGGCATTTTCACTGCGGTTTTCTGCAGCGCCGCCACCCGCATGTGGTCCTCGCTCATGCCGGCCACATCCTTCCGCTCGCTTGCTCCTTCTCCACCATCTCCTTTGGCGACTGGGAAATATGCTGAAAAACTGAAAAAAAAAACTGCCGACACACAGGAGAGGCAGCCATCGAAATGCAATTTTAAAGCCGACGAGGGAGAGGAGAGAGCTCCCTGGGCTGTCCGGTGGAGTCCTTTCCTGGCCGCAGCGATAATCGGATTTCCTCCACCCGCCGCCATTAAGCCCCTTCTGCCTCTTTGCTCTTTATTTACCGAGCTGCTGGCATTATTTAAATTTTGTATAAACTGCGGCCAAATGGGGTTTAATTCGAGCGAAAAAGTTGCATTTATTTTTGCCACATTTTCAAAGCTGATTGCTGCGGAATATTTAATACCTTTGCAGCTTCTTTAAAGTGTTATTCATTCGAAATGAATCTAATAATTATATATACCAAGTTATTAGTTATAAAAACAAGCCTCTTTCTCAGTAGCCTTAATTGTGTGATCACAGAATATGCAGTTTATATACTGAAATAATCAGAGATTTATGCAACTGATATTTTCTCAGCTAATAACTGAGCTATATAAATATAAATAAACCCATTTTCTTAGCCCCCTTTGCAGTATTTATAATTTTCCCATACTTATTCACTTAATTTCAATTTCAATTATATATACAAAGTTATTAGTCATAAAATGCCCCTGTCTATTGCAAGTTTATATTTCGGATATGTCAAGATCACAGAATATGCTGTTTATATACTGAAATAATTAGAGATTTATGCCATTGATATTTCCTCAGCTAATAACTGAGCTATATAAACATAAATAAACCTATTTCCTTAGCCCCCTTGGCATTATTTAAAATGTTTATTATTATAATTATAATAAACACTTAATTTCAAGAGTTGCGAGTGAAAAGCCCAACAAATTTTAAGGAATTAATGCCTTTGGATACTTGACATTAAATGGAATCAACGATTGTTTGGCTTTCAGAGGGGAGCTTTCGGGTATTTATTCCGGCCTTGTGCCCCTGACCCCGCGGCTGACATCAATTGATTCCATTATCCTTCCACTGGGTGTGTGTGTGTGCCAATCAAATGGATTATTAGACTGATTATACCATTCAGCCAGCTCCGCTCCAGGACTTCGAATGAGTCTTTGGTCACAACTACGGACTCGGGCTCGGGTTGGGGTTCGGGTTCGGTCACGTTGGCTCGTTGGTGGCGAATTTGCGGACGTGTCCGCTATGCAAATGAGCCCCCCGCCTTCCTGTGGGGGGCGTGGCACATTGCATTCAATACGTAATTGCTTAATTAACATATTCGCCGTGCCTCCTTTGCAGCGACCCCGTACACCGCCCATTCGATACGGAATTTGCATATCCTGGAAGCCAGGACAGCCACACACAGCGGGTACAGTGCACCGAACGTACGAGAAGGACGACCCCCGAGGAGGAGGACCCCCAGGAGCAGCAGCAGCAGCAGCAGGAGCAGGAGGAGGACCCCCAGGAGCAGCAGCAGCAGGAGCAGGAGGAGGATTCTTTGCCGCTGGAACCGCTGAAGCGGGAGGAAGGCCGTCACATTGGAAGGAAAACGGCTTTTCACGGCAGTTAATAAATTTTTAACTGGTTCAACAATTGCCCGCGAGTTCCGCCAGCTAATGGTGAGTGTAAGGAGCCGTAAGGAGCAGGAGGAGAAGGAGCAATTAAGAGGTCCTGGCTCAAGCAGAAAGTTCTCCAAAGAGATGCTCGCATCTAGTTAATACGTGAATAATTAAATAGGAAAGCATTAATTGCCGGTTTTATGGGTACTTTCACCGAGACACCCATAGCTTCTTGGCCTTTTTCCTTCTCCAAAAGGAGGAGAGGAGGGAGTTGCCTTTGTGGCTGTTTTATGTATTATTTATATTCTTTTCCCTTATACATTTCATTTATTTAACGCAGACGAGAAACGCGGCGGTGAGTGGCGATGAACCCGACGAGGAGCAGACGTCAGCAGCGGGCGCCACCGACCATCAGCCGCTGGAGGGCGAGGTCCAGGTGGCTGGACAGACAGCAGCTGGCCAGGAGGCGGAGGCCGGACCGGCCGGAGACAGTCGTCACAGCGGCGACCAGCCACCATCGACACAGAAGCGCCGGCAGCGGCAGAGGCCGCGCAAGAAAGAAACGACGCGACCGGAGAAGCCATCACAACGAAGTGCTGCCATTGCCCGGCCGGAGGTGGAGCCGGATGTGGATGTGGACACGGATTCCTCCTGCGAGGGTCTGAAGGAGGCCGGCGGCAGGACGCGAATCAGCTACGTACAGCGGAATCTAAAGGAACTGGGACCAGAGGAGGAGGAGCAGGAGGAGGAGGAGGATGACTATGATGACGACGATGAGGAGGAGGAAGATGGCGTTGATGAGGAGGGCGAGGAGTCCTACGACGACTACGAGCAGTCCTCGAGGACAGGAGGAGGCCGTCCTCCAGTGCAAGCCGCCTTAAGTGTCCGGAGCAGACGCAAGACGAAAAGCCGCCAGATCTCCTATGCCTCGGACCTGGATCTGGGCGGCGAGGGTCAGTATCCGATGGAGAGCGAGTCGCAGGACAAGCGCCGCTGCATCTCCAAGGGTCAGATGCGGGAGTTCCGCGAGGCATTTCGTCTCTTCGACAAGGACGGCGATGGCTGCATCACCAAGGAGGAGCTGGGCACAGTGATGCGGTCGCTGGGCCAGTTCGCCAGGGTGGAGGAGCTCCAGGAGATGCTGCAGGAGATCGACGTGGATGGTGAGTGCCCCCAGATGCCCAAAAATTGATTGTGTTTTCCTTGAGCACCTTAACCCTACTCCCTACTCCCAGGCGATGGCAACGTTAGCTTCGAGGAGTTTGTGGACATTCTGTCCAACATGACGTACGAGGATAAGTCCGGCCTGTCGTCCGCCGACCAGGAGGAGCGGGAACTGCGCGATGCCTTCCGCGTGTTCGACAAACACAATCGGGGATATATCACGGCCTCCGACTTGCGAGCGGTGCTCCAGTGCCTGGGCGAGGACCTCGACGAGGAGGACAGTAAGTGTATTAGTTCCTTGGGGAACCCATTGTTAGCCCTAATTCGATGTTTTCCCAGTCGAGGACATGATCAAGGAGGTGGATGTGGACGGGGATGGACGCATCGACTTCTACGAGTTTGTTCACGCCCTGGGCGAGCCGGAGGACTCGCAGGAGAACGACGACGAGGAGGAGAACACCACGTCGCCGCTGCCGACACCGAAATCGGCCATATCTCTCAGCTACGATTGAGATGGGTAATTATTTCGGGCCTTCTGTCTGTGAATAATCGATGAGATGGCGATAGTTTCGATATCGATCGATTGCTTAAGCCCATACTCAAGCCAAACATAAACGATTCTCAAATTATCGATGACTTGTCGATGCCCAACGGGCCTGCAATAATATGAACCACTTTCGATGTTCATCAATAGTCAAGCGACCTAGGCTCGGTAAGAAATTGCATATTACTTATCGACTCATCTCAAAAGTCAAGCAAGTAACACATTTATTTCGATTACCAAGCCATAGTTAATCGATAGCATATCGATTGGCCAGCGCACTAGTCAAACTAATTGATAAAATTGACACAACGCACACAGCAAAACCATTTGAAGCGATCCTTACGAATACCGATAACCGATATAACCTATTCAATAATCGAATGTCAAACTTAACCGATAAACGATTTACTTTACATCGATATACATAAATATATATTTAAAAGACAACTAACATTAATTAATTAATTAATTAACTCTCGACTTCGAATTGCTCGCGATGTCTCTACCTTTTCTTAAGTCCAATTGGAGATCGAAACAACAACTACTCTTAGCTTGTAATCGATAACGATAACGATAACGATACCTATGATGATAGCCTACCAGTTCAGACTCTTGCACATATCCATGGGTTTATCCAACCGATTAACATATACATCAATTTCAAGACATATCATTGAAGACGCCTCTGTAAATGTGTTTTGTGACTGACCCACTGAGCCCGAGCCCATCCTATATACACATATATATATTCTCAATTCCTTCCCTCCCTTGTCCTTCCCCTTCTACTTTCCCTTTACTCTTCAGATCTTTGCCTAGCTTCGTGTAATATGAATAAATTGATTTAATTAGGAAACATTTGCTCAATTATTGCTGCTGCCGCAGAGCAAAAACAAATAAATAAATATAAAATCCAAGCTCGCAAATACGAAAATTCTTTAATTATTGAACGGACAATTTAATGTAATTTACAATTAACAATTTTAATCCAAGCTCGAATCGAAAATCCCTTTAATAAAGAAAACAAAAAAAAAGCAAATTTCAAATAAAATAAAACGAAAAGAGATTGTATTAATATTTATTATGGTTGGAGGGAGAGGGATTTAGAATTCGAAATGAATCTTCCAGGAATTGGGCGACATGTGAAGTATATATTATATTATATTGACTTTCTGGTGGCTTGCCAAGTGGGATTTCTGATTATGCCTCTGTGGGGTCCTTGCAGGCCACCTAATTTCGCCCGAACAATTTGCTGCAATTTCGAGACATTAGCATATTACCTATGGCAACACCCACTGTGCCACAGCCTTTCCCATTTTCCCCATTTCCCATTTTCCTTGGCACATTTTCTCTCGCTTCTATGTGGGGAATATGGGCGACGCCTTTGTTTACATCCACGATTGCTGGCAACGGGCGCAAATATTGAAGGGGACCGATGGCCAGGACCCGGGGGAACGGCTACAGATTGCGGTCGACGGTGGTCCGTTCCCAGGATGTCCCACTTGACCACTGGCACAACATCCCCTCCTCGATGGCTGGCTGTTTTGTTGTGTTTAAGCACACACACAAATGGCGAGAAAATGTGCTCAAGTTGGCCAGCTTTTCACAGCGAAGTTGGCTTATAAAAAATATATGGTAATATATGATATAAGAGAGTCTCTCTCCTAATTTTAATATAAAAATTTAATATTAAATATTGCTCTTGTTTTGAGAACTAATTAATATACTTTCTGCATATTTACTGGCTAAAATTTTACAGAACTACGATAAAGATATGATATATATGGTAATTTTAATATACAAATTTAATATTAAATATTGCTTTTGTTCTGAGAACCAATTAATATACTTTCAGCATATTTACTTTACTGGCTACATTTTTGCAGAATTACGATAAAGATATGATATGATATGATATGAGAGAGTCTCTCTCCTAATTTTAATATAAAAATGTAATATTAAATATTGCTCTTGTTTTGAGAACTAATTAATATACTTTCAGCATATTTACTGGCTACATTTTTGTAGAATTACGATAAAGATATGATATGAGAGAGTCTCTCTCCTGATATTATTATAGATTGCTATTATTGCTATTGCTCTGAGAACCAATTAATATACTTTCAGTACACTTTAACAGATTTACGATATGAGAGAGTCTCTCTCCTGATATTATTATAAAAATTTAATTACCAATTAATATACTTTCAGCATATTTACTGGCTACATTTTTTCAGAATTACGATAACGATTCCCCAAGCAACTTTTAATTATGTAAAATCTCTAGTGCATATTTTTATTTTACTAATTATACCCAACTCATTGTTGTTAATAAACAAAAGCTACATGTAACTACATATGTCTATGCTTTATTTGATTATTTATTTATTTTTCTCGGTGCCCTGCCGGGGAGCTGCGTAGACAAAAGTTACGTTAATGGTCAAGTGCTCAAGTGCTTGGCCAGCAAAATTATGATGCTGTCCCCGAGGGCACATGCCCCTCGTCCCTCGTCCCGCCCCCCACACGGACTGGCAGTTGGGTTTGCTGCGTGGCTTGCGGTGCGTATACGTAATGTTTTTGTTAGCGCTTTGTCATGGCCCCAGTGGCCTCTGACTGCGAATGCGAATGTCCAACGATGAGTGGGCCAGAATGCCAGGGAGGCGGAGGAGTGGGGACTGTGCTCTATGCTAATGCCAGGGCCATTAGCAGGGCTCAGAGCATTAGAGGCCGCCGCCGCCGCCGCCGCCAGTCCCTCGTTAACCGCTCTTGAGTCTGGCCAGCAAATTGAAATACACATAATTGTAGTCGGAGCTCAATGACATCGCAGCATCCGCCGCCAGTCATCGCGCCACCCACCTCTGGCCAATTGACAAGGACTAAATCGATGTTTCAAGTGGTTGTCACTCATCCCCATCCCCACCGCCGCTCCCAGGCCCATTCCCATTCCCATACCCATTCCCACCTGGTTGTCATGGCTGTGGCTTTTCGCACAATCGACCCTCTGAGTGGCTCAATGAGTCCGTTCAGTCCCTTGTTTTGGTATCCTGGAATCAAAGGACCCAGCAAAAGGTGAGCCAGGCCAATAAGGACAGTTTTCCCATCATTAACTATGCAGATTTCTGGGACTAAGACTGCGCTCTTAGGTAGTGTTTGTACTGGGTAATATCTAAAGGATACTCTTTAATATTTACTATCTTTGTAGGACCATAAATATACCTAGATAATATATAGTAGGTATATATAAAATATATAATATATAGTAGGTAATATAACCAAGATTTAAAGCTTATGAAGCATACGAGATATTTCTCAAATATATCCATATAAGCTCCTATAGAAATATATATCTTGAATAAGAAATATAACTAGGTACCTCATAGGCCATACACTCTGTTCTTCCCCCCTTGTGGCAATTATAAGCGATTAAATTGTTGTTGACTGATTACCATCAGGTACATAACAATGGCTTTGATTGGTGGACAAGGACTCTGGGCCTTAAGCTGTTAGCCAAAGCAAACGGAAGCCACTTCCGCTCTCCACTCTGCCTACTTCCGCCACTCCCATTATCATTACCATTAGCCACTTCCACTTCCATTTCAATCTCGCCTCTCCCTTGGGTCAGAGAAAAGCCACTTTCCACAAATTGCGGTCATTATTTCAAATTAATTTTAATGAGTTGCCCCGCCGATTCGATGATTGATGGAGGAGCTGCTATTGAAAAATATATAAAAATTATGTTTTTTGTTAGGGCATCCACGGCAACGAATCGGCGACGAACTGGAACGTGAACATCTAACGATCTTGGCCGCGATTCAAGTCGGGCTCCTCCAGGGCGAGATCCTGGCCGGGCATTTCCTCGTTGCTCTCCAGGGCCAGGTTTTGGTCAACCTGCAGGTCCACTTGCTGGGCTCCCTGGACCTGCTGGGAGTCCTGGCTCTGGTTGTCTCCTGGCTGTGTCTCTCCTGGCTGTGACTCTCCTGGCTGTGACTCTCCAGGCTGAGTCACTCCAGGATGTGTCTCTCCTGGCTGTGTCTCTCCAGGCTGTGTCTCTCCAGGCTGTGACTCTCCTGGATGAGTCTCTCCAGGCTGTGACTCTCCTGGATGAGTCTCTCCAGGCTGTGTCCCTCCTGGTTGTAAGAGTCCTGTCGGTAAGTCTCCTGTCTGTTCGTCTCCTGTCTGTTCGTCGTCCATGTGAACATCTTCCATTTGTACGTCCTCCATCTGTATGTCGCCTTCCTGGGCTCCCATTGCCAGCTCCTCCTCGGGCACTTCCACCTCCAAGTCCACTGTCTGAACCTGTATGGCTTCCAGGAGGATGTCCTCGGGCTCCCGCTGCTGTTCGAGCAGCTTCCTGCGCAGCAGATGGTCGAGCTTGCTGCAGAACTCTGACTTGGAGATGCCGGCCTCCAGGAAGACATCGGCATTCCGGCCACTGCCCAGGTTGGCGTTGGCGTTGGCGTTGGAGTTGGCGATCCTGGCCCGGATCTTGGCAGACACAATGAAACCCGATGACACTCCCCTGGCCTCCAGGGAGGTCCGGGAGCCGACGCGCTTGCCGCGAAGGTAATTGTAGCCGGGCACAGTGCGGCGGAGGAACTTGTCGATGCGGGTCAGCATTCCCGGCTTGATGGTGACGCTGGAGCTCTCGGGGAGGAGCTGCAGCTGCAGGTTGTCGCGCTGAGGGTCCATGGCCAAGCAAGACTTGTGGTGTCTCAGTTTAAGTTAAGGCTTCGCAGGAGAGCGGTTTCCAGTTGTAGTTTCCGACTCTGTCAGACTTCACACGTTTCTATGTGAGACTGACAAGGGGGCCACTGACTACTGGGTTCTGGGTTAAATCAAAAATTCTAGCACTGACTACTGGGCTCCGGGTTAAATCAAAAATTCTAGCACGTGATTTGCGACACCGCATTAGGGGCCAGTGTCCACGTCGTAAGGCGACCCCCGAGTGGCAGCAGCTCAAGAGGATCCCCGGCATAATCTCGGCCAGGGGCAGGGGCTGGGCGAGTGGACAAAGGCAGCGCGTGTGGAAGACCCTTGCAGATGTCCTTTGAAATGTCCCCGGCACTCAACTCTACTGCGAGTAAATACTTGGGAGGGGAAAGCATTAAAGAGCTGGCTTGGAAAACGGGGTGGAAAGCGCCGGCCAGGGTTTTTCCATTTTCATTTAAGGCTGCCACAATTTAAGCTCCCTGCGGGCATAATTCAAATTTATTTAGCAGCCAGCGTTGTGTGGAAATTGTGTGGATTTAATTAAAGTCCGAACCAGTTGGGAGAACTAATTATAACAATAACTAAAGGAAAGCTGGAAACTAGCTCTTGATTTTAAGGGATTTAAATTCCACTTCTGCATCTGCAATTATAACAATAACTAAAGGAAAGCTGGAAACTAGCTCTTGATTTTATGGGTTTTAAATTCCACTTCTGCATCTATGGAAAGAAAGGTTTGCCAGTGGAAATTCGCTCTTCATTTCTACATATTTTTAATTTCATTTATTTGCATCAAGTTACCTCTTCAAATTCCCAAAAAAGCCTAGCGGGATTATTTAAATAAATATTAAATATATTAAGTACGCCATGTGCGCGTCATCTGCGCTCTCTGCGGTCGCGGCACTGCGGTCAGTTGTGCCTTTGATACCCTTTGATACTGTTCTGGGTTGTGGGGCATTATAGACCAGGGAAAAGTAATAAATTTTTACCAAATAAAGAGTAAAAGAAGGAACAGGATGAAGGCCCTTAAAGCCTTAAACCAAGAACCATATAGAGAGCAGTTAAGAGTCTCCTACTAAAATCTGCAGGTCTTTAATTAGAGCGATGAAGAAGTAGTTCTCTGGGTCATATGGTTTCCTTATATATATATTTATATGAACTGAATCCTTGAATCCTTCTAATAAATGTGTTTTTTTCTTATTTTATTTTTTATTTGTAAATGTTCTTGGAATAAAGAAAAGTAGTTTGAATATTTTCTCTTACAAGAACGAACCCATTTAAAACATAATCAGAAAGAAGTAGTTCTCTGGGTGATATGGTCTCCTTATATATATTTATAATTTTTCTTATATACCCTTTATATATAAAGAAGTATTTCTCTGGGACATATGGTTTTCTTATATATATATCTATAATTTTTCTCATATATATTATATTGGGCATATTCTTCTGTGTGTTTCTGGCAAGGTCACAGTTTTTAAAGGGTATTCCCTGCTTCGAGGACATTCCCTTCCTGCTGGCTTGCCGCCCTGTCTCTCAAAGCGCTTATAATTGAAAAAGTTTGGAAGCCACATCCCTAACCGCACATCCTCGTCCAGGGAGGATGCCCCGCGTGCCCCGTGTGTCATGCCACTTGTGTTGCCGTTCACACTTAATATCCCGGAGAAGCGGTCGTAAATGCGGTGTCTTCGAGGGCTTAATTCGCGGCATCATGGCCCAGTTAATAAGATATGGCATCTCCATGATGAACTCTTGGCTAGGGACCAGGGACCCAGTCGAAAGTCAAGCCAGAGAGCCTCGAATTCAATGCCGCCTGCCTGGCTGCCTGCTGTATGTGTGCGTCTTGCTTCCGCTTCCGGTTCCGCTGGCTGCCTGCCGGAACAAAAGGGCCAGGCAGCGGAAAATATTATCCTCGCTGGGGATCTGGCTGAGATTTCAGACCGAGTCTCTCCCACAGACAGGACAGCGAAGGACAGCGGCGAGACGGAGGCGCAAGGACACCTGGTGAGCTGAGCTAAGCACCCACCGGAAGTTCACCTTCCCACACACACGCACACATGCTCAAGGCCATTTCTGGTTTCATTTTCATTTCACCACAGGCAACATTGGGGTCTCTTTTAAGAACCTTTTCCTGGCGAAACCCTTTAAAAGATTGCATTAAAATTGTTTAATTATTTTATAAGCCATATGTTATGGATCTTAGAGAACTACCTGAATAATTTGGGAAGGGACAGTTGTAATTGGCTCAAAAATCCGTCGTTTGCAGGTGCCACCTTGCCACCTCCACTGCCACTCGTAATAATCAATTAGCGCTGCGAGTGCAGCCACAAAGCGCACACTTTGAGGCCCCAAACCGCCGAATTTCGGGGGGGAGCGGGGCTGCACTGCTCCGGAGCATAATTGGCTGCGGTCTCAAATTCGATTAGGGGTCGAATTGGGGCTCTGGCAGTCCAATTAACACAACAATTAACACCTGGCCGGAGTGCAGGCGCCGCAGACTTCCCACCTCATTCACGGCACTCGGGTTTCTCAAAGCCATTTGTTTACCAAGAGTTCCATCTGCGGGAATTTCTGCATTTGAAAGTGGTGTACAGACGCGGTCAGCAGAATAGCACTGAGTATAGGGCATATGGAGACTATAGACTTCATTATACTGTTATATTATAGATGATACTTGTTCGTTTTATTCATCTACAATTTATTTAGGGTTTTCTATTAATTAATATTAATATAAGTACACAAATATATTCCCTTGAAGTTTTCTAATTAATGTGTATTTTTTTTCTACTAATTATTTATTTCCTAAAGTTCTTAAAATAAAAAAAGTAACTTTATAATTTACTCTTACAAAATCAAACCCATTTAAAACATAAGACAGGAACCTCTCAATGTTTCAGCAAATATACAAATCTATTCTGAAACTTTACTGAGAAATAAGAAAATCCTTAAAGGCAGGAAAACCCTTAAAGGTCAAATGAAATCGCTCTTAGCCAAGTTAAGCATTTTATAGACCATAAAAGGATTGCACTCCCTTCAAATACTTTGAACACAAGTTTTGTTATAAGAAAATTAAAAGCTTGCTGAAAAAGCTATAAGGATTTTTGTGAATTTCGTGAAAGCTATTTTCAGGGATATTATGGAAATTATGGAAATGATGGCTATATTTTTATGGCACATCTTATGGCTTTTAATGAGGGCCATTTACTTTAGTTCGTTTACAGTATTCATAATCATTTTTATGGTATTACGGTATTTATGGAAAAATTTCCCATTTACGTTTATTGAACATCCAGCCATAAACGTGGTATAAAGGACTCTGTGTATGGTATGGCCCTAAGCTTTGCTAAAGCTTTTTAAGTTATGGAAAAATATAGGGAACTGGAAAATACCTCTGATTTGCTATAAACAAGGCTATTTTTTAAATTAACCATTCATAAAAAAATAATATTAATTATTTCATAAAAAAATATCACATTATAAGACCCTTGAGCCTTTATTTTAATTTTCCCACTTTTATTATTAATTTTTAGTATTCATTTTGACTAAGAGCTTTATGGTAAATACGATGGTGTGCTTTAAAGGCATTTATGGCTTTTATGGTTTATGGTTATTTATGGTTTTATATCACTGTGCTAAAATTTATGTGTTTTTAGAACTTACGATTAAAGTTTATAAATGTTTCAAAGCTTTGCCGCTTTGTCAGGTTTTTTCTAAGCTTAAGTGTTTTAATAATAAAAAATACATTGCTTTTGTAATATTTTAAAGACTCAAAGAAGTCTTAAGGAAAGAACAAAGTAAATAACAAAGTAACATATATATACAAATATTTATTAAGGTTAAATAAGCAATTTAATATATTTAAAGTTAATACATACTTTAAAAAAGCATACTTAAAAGCATAAACCTTGAAACATCTTATTTTAAATTGTTTTAAAGCGGAACATTTTAAAAATAATACTTTTAAACAAAGGCGCCAAGGAAAAGGAAGGGGATTTTTTGTGAAAAGTCGGCCAGAAGTTCCCTGTTTTTCCATTTCCCCTTCTGGCGTTGTCCCAAACAGGAAGGGGAAATCCTTGGGACACACTCAAGTGAAAGTGAAGGCTGGACGAGGACTCGCTGCAAGTGAGCGGAACTCAAGCCGAGAGCTGCCTCACTCCGAGTGAGCTGTGTCCTGGAAAAGGACTCACACTCGAGGACTGCCCTCAGTCTCAGTCTCCTCTCAAGGCAGAAAAAGGGGCAATCAAAACGCAGCTGGGGGCATTCTAAAAACAACTCAAGGACTTGCCAGCACTCAAGACGTGGGGCTTGGATGGATGGATGGATGGTTGGATGGATGGCCCTTGGCGCTGGCCAGGCACTGCGACTGGGTCTGGCAGTCCAGCGGGGGTCCTGCGAGGGTCCTGCTTTGATCACAAGGCAAGTGCGCGGCGCGTGTGTCGTCATGGCTATGGCGCCGAACCCGAACCTGGACACGGGACACAGGACACGGGACACAGGACACAGGACGCTGGTCTGAAGGGGCATGTTTGCCGGCATCCGGCCAAGTCGAAGGCCGCCTCCTGCGAGACGCGAGGAAATGAGTTGTCAGCCAGGCAAAGAGTCCCCGATGAGGTCCTGCAGGACCAGGAGCAGGACCCAGACCAAGTCGAAGCCGGAAAAGCCAATTAATTTGACAGCGGCCCATAAACGGGCCACGGCAAACGCACTCAAGTGGAACGGCGTGCCCGGCCGTAGCGCCTGCCTCCAGCCTGGGACCAAGCTTCACCTCCGGCTCCAGCTTCACCACCAGCTCCAGGTGGCACCTGTCACGTATCCCGACTTCCTCGCACCACACAGCCCTGCCTGGTGGGCGGGCATTGAACCCAGGAGTCTGAACGCTACACAGAGAATAAATGGGATCAAAACTAGTCCTTCATCTTGGATTAATCTTGGAATGAACAAAACACAGGGCAGTTCACTTAAGTGGGCGGGTTAAGAGGTTTATTTTAGTGAGAGAGTGAACATGTTCGCCTTTTTATAACAAGTTCATTTTAGTAGGGAAGTGAACAAGTTCCCTTCGGAGAGGAGTGAACAGGTTCACTTCAGTGAGAGAGTGAACATATTCACTTTATAGAGAGAGAGTGAACAGGTTTACTTTATGAAGAGAGTGAACAGGTTCACTTTATGGAGAGAGTGAACAGGTTCATTTCAGTGAGGGGGTGAACACATTTATTTTAATAAGAGAGTGAACAAGTTCCCTTCAGTAAGGGGTGAACATGTTCACTTTATTGAGGGAGTGAACAGGTTCATTTAATAAAAGGGTGAACAAGTTAATTTTTGTAAGGGAGTAAACATGCTCACTTCACTAGTTAATAGGTATTTATAGAGAGCAAATATTACAATAGAAATAAGAACTTAAGTTCTTAATATTATTTTAAAACAAACCACTTATTATTTTCCTATTAAATAATATGAAGTGTTATGTTTTTCCTCTCTGTGTAGGAGCGTGGGGAGTTGGTTCTATATGCTGCGAGGCAGGAGTATTCCTAGCCGGGGGCTCAGTGTCCAGGGTATAGACGCAGTCCCAGCCACTCGACCCCATCCCAAACGCAGTCCATCTGTCGCCGGCCTGTCGCTGAAAGCGCCCACGGGAACGTCCATACACAGGAAGAAATGTAAGTGGGTATCCCACAACTAATTGGTTCTAATTAAGGTATTCCTGGAATAGCCAAGGAAAGAACTTGAAGGCGGTAGCTGTGGCTAATGGCAAAGGAACTTCACAAATTAGATTCAAGAAACCCCAAGTTTATATTTGGACATAGATGGGCTTGGAAATAGACTATAATATAGTTAACCGAATTTATATATTACAGAGCTATTAGTTTAGCCATAGAAGAACAAGATTATAATGAAATCCAAAGGATATATTGGTAATATTTGCGAGTCAAATAAAATAAAAGCATGTGAGCTTAAAGTCTGATTTCAGTAAGCGCCTGCTCTTACCCAATATTATTATTAAATAACAAACAATAGCAATAACATGACATTTAAGTTTAAAGCTCTTTTGTTGTTAAATTTATTAATTCGTTCTGACAAAACACAAACATTTCTTTGGTCACGCACAACTTGTGCATTGTTTTTTCGCCAAATTAACCATAATTAAATCAGCGCACCTTTGACGCAATTCCCCCGCTAATTGTGGGGAATTTGCAGCCGGAATGTCTGGTATTTTCTCGCCGTGCATCACTACAAATAGTTGCAGGGGGCGGGGCGGTCGAGGTGCGGAGTGGAGTGACAGGAGCGGAGCGAACAGGTCCCCGAGGCCTTGCCGGCACCGCAGGAACGTGAACTTTGTGCCGTGCCGCCTCATTTGCACTACAAAAGCAGCAAGATGACTAAATTAATGAGATTTCCTAGTTAGCAAAGTTGGCTGCGGCTCGGGGTCACCGTTTTGAGGTCACGGGGAACCGGGTGCGGTCCCTGGTCCTTGGTCCTTGAGACGATCTTACCAGCTGCCAAGTGCCGGAGCCCAAGCACTTTCCACTGTTTATTTTCTCAGTGGCTGTGGTCGGGGATTCAGTACCAAGATGGACCTGGCCCTAATGGGTTGTAAATTATTTGCTTCGAGTGTAGTTGCCTCGAGAAATTAGCGAAAAATTACCCTAAGCTGGGGATTATTCTCGGATTGATATCTATCCCTAATTGCTGTGGGCCTTCAAGGCTGTGGAGATCCTTAAATCTAACCAAAAGTGGCTTTAGAGTTTGCCTTTGTTATTCTCCAACCCTAATTGTATTGTAACTTTAATTAACATAGTTTGTTTGAGTTAAGTTGAGTTCGAATTACGGCTTAATGCAACCCCTGGAGAAACTATTGTTTCGTCGTAAAATCTGGCAGCTGGTCTTAGCCATTTGGTGGTTCTTGACTCCCCGCGAAACACATTTAGGTAATACTTTTTACTTCGCCAAGTTGACTTTCCCCCGGTGACCTTTTGAAACTTACTCCTCCTTCCTCCCTCCTGGAGGTGCCTGGGCGGGGGTCATCAAATACAATCTAATAAGCGAATTGCGAATCGCTGCCCGCGGCGTCGCAACTTTAAAGTCATTGCAGTTTATCACTTGCCGGGCGCTAAACTGCAGGACTCGGGGCTAAACTTTCGCCGCGCCATCATAAATCAGTGAGTTGGCTTTGGGCCTTCGTGCTGCTCCTGGTTCAGGTCCTGCTCCTGCTCCTGCTCCTGCTCCTGGTCCTGCTCCTGCTCCTGCTTCTGCTCCTGCTCCTGCTCCTGGTCTTCGTCCTGGTTTTGGTCCTGCTCCCCTTTCTTTATATACTTTCTCTGTAAGATGCGTTCGCCTCATTGCGACTTATCATTGCCGCAAACTTATGCACTAAAAACGCACTCTCTTTGGCGAAAACGCAACTTGCAACTTGCAACTTGCAACTTGCAGAGTTGGGTAAACTAGCCCCGATTTTATAGCTCTTTTCTTTGGATATTTTGGGGTCATGACTATCAAAAATATTGTCGCTCCTCCAGCTCAGTTTGGCTGCAGTTGGGCTTGCTTCTTTGCCAGCAGATAAATCACGCAGCAGCAGCAGCAGCAGCAGCATCCCCAAAACCTTTGTGGCTCCAACTCAGTCTGCGAATTGACTTTGTTGTAAGAAAAAACCATTGAGAGCTCCTGCCAGTCCCTATATTTATACCCTGCAGTTATTGTCAGTCCCTAAATGTTTTACAGAATTTAATGCTCAAGTAAGTCAGCAGAAGAGACCCAGTTTACTTGTCTATATTTTATAAAAAAAAGGTTTTTAAAAGGTGGATTCAGTATTTTTAATTTTATTATTAGTTCAGATAGATTAGATATGATGCAGAAAATTCCTAAACATAACCCAAGACATTTGAAGATATATATATATAATTATCAAGTAATTACTATTATTTTAAATAAATTTCCAGGGTGACACAAATTCCTGTACATAACGCAAAGAATTTAATATCTAAACATTTAATTGGATGACAGTTTGAGCTTAAAATATATTTCTAAACCTTTAAACAAGTTGTTACTATTATTTTTAATAGGTGTCCACACTGTATTAAATTCCTATCAATAACCCAAGACATTTTATGACAGATGTCTTAATTTGACGACAATTTTAGCTTAAAATGTATTAATAAAACATTGATTACTATTATTTTAAATTAGTTTAAATGGTGTATCAAATTCCTATAAACAACCCAAGGCGTTTATCGTCCAAGCTTTAAATTTGAATATAGTGTGAACTTGAAATATATTAATAAGTCTTTAAACAATTGATTACTATTATTTTTAATAAATTTTCACACAGTAGAATATTTAACTTAAGGCATTTACCATTAAAGCTCTTAATTTAAATACACTGTAAGCTGAAAATATATTAAGAAGCCTTTAAACAATTGATTACTATTATTTTTAGTTAATTTTCATGGTGTAGATTAATATATACTATACCTAACCCAATTAATTAACCATCTATACTCTTAATTTATATAAAGTCTGATCTGAAAATATATTAATAAATAATATAATTAAACTAGTGTTTATGACTATTTTTTATAAATTTCCCAAGGCACAACTGTTATTATTTAAGCAAACTCTATTAATTAGGCTAACAATTAAGTACAGAACTTGGCTCAAAGTGGAAGTACTCCGCGGCGGAGGAAGGGCATTCCTGGCAGGGGTCAGGGGTCAGGTGGCGGCGAACAAAAATATTATTGTGCTGTGTGAAAGGGCAAAGGTCCTCGAAGGAGAGAGGGTCCCTTGCATTGCTGGGGATCAAGGCGGGAGGGCGGCAGTTGGGCTGCCGGTTTAAGTGGAAATTTAACAATTTATTAATAAAGCCGCAAGGACGAGAGGTGCAAATAAAACGGGCTATTGCAATTTCTGCATAATTTTCCGTGTGCATTTTTGAGCGGGGATTTGTGTGCACAGGGCGGAGGGGGGGTGTGCCGGCAATCGCAATAAAATCCCCTTTGCCTTCGCCACTGCGCGATGCGTCACAAAAGATCATAAAAACATCAGGCGGACAAAAGGCCAATGGACATGGACGTGGACGTGGACCTGGCCAGCGGGGGGCGGCGGGGTGGAGGGGTGTGGAGGGGTGTGTATATAGAAAACAGCCATTTCAATTATTTATTGGAATTTTTACCTACTGACAGCAAACAGGGAAAGCAGAAAGCAAAAAACAGAAAGCGCGAACAGAGAACAGGGAACAGAAGGCACAGGCAAGGGCAGGGGGGCTCGCAAAAAAATACGAAGCAAGCTGGTCAGGGGGGAGAGGGAGAGGAAGGGGGAGCGGGACACAACAAGGATACACGCGGAATACAAACAACGCATACAGGCAGACATGCAGACATGCAGCATACAAAATTGTTAAATATATGTAAGCAGCAATAAAGAGCAACAGGAAGAGTCCGAAGGCAGGGGCGCGTGCTGCGAAAAAATCGGGCGGAAGGGGGGTACAAAAGAGGGGAAGGGTATGAAAGAAGGGCAAGGGGGGTACGAAAAAAGGATAAGAGGGGGGGACGCTGGCAAACACAGGGCGAGCAGAGGGGGGGAGGGAGAACTAAAGCCAATGCACAAAATATGTATCAGAAGGTAAACTGCAATTGCCAGGCGCACGAAACCGAAAACATTTACCGCCCTCCGCAG
This sequence comes from Drosophila pectinifera, assembly GCA_008042775.1. Classification (NCBI taxonomy): domain Eukaryota; kingdom Metazoa; phylum Arthropoda; class Insecta; order Diptera; family Drosophilidae; genus Drosophila; species Drosophila pectinifera. The sequence goes on along the minus strand of VNKC01004508.1, from coordinate 91,884 downwards.
TCTCCCCGCCATGGCATCTGGCATCCTCCGGAAAACCCTCCTCCCTCCTCCTCCCTTAACCCATGGCCACCCAACAGCGTCAGCGTGCCACAAGTGTCGAGTCCGAATTCGGCACAGTGGGCCACAAAAGCACTAAGCAGGGTACTCGATAAATAACTAAAAGCAGCGATTAACGATAACTACAAAATGCAGTAAACAAGTTAGAACGTGACGTTGAGAGAACTTGCAACTTAAAGCAGAGAAATTATGGAAAGAAATAAGCTAAATAAGCTAAGAATAAGCTCATGGCTAATTGATAAACCAAGCGAGCCTCGCTGGTAATCAATCTCGATAAAAAAACTAAAACCAGCGATTAACGATAAATACAAAATGCAGTAAACAAGCTAAAACGTGTCGTTGAGAGAACTTGCAACTTTGAACCAAGGAAATTATGCGAAGAAATAAGCTAATTAAGCTAAGAATAAGCTCATGGCTAGTCGATTAACCAAGCAAGCCTCGCTGGTATTCAATAGAAAAACAGACGATTTTCTATCAAATTATTATAAAATCGAGTGTATGGCATATCTTCAAAGTAAAACGAAGGATTTTGCTGATTTAGTTCCTTGAGTAGTAACTACTGCCAATATATAAATTACACACGATACAATCCAGTAAGTGTCACTGGTAATCGATAAAATTAATCAGAGAGCCAGCGATAAAATATCGTCAACGTATGCTCATTAAACATAAAGAAAGCCTGATGAATTTGAAATTACTTATTCCCCTGAGCAGTAACTACTGCCAATATATAAATTATATACACAAAAAATCCAGTAAATGTGACTTCTAATCGATAAAAATAATCATATAGTTAGCTATAAAATATCGTTAGTATTTAATAAGTATATTATCAACATAGCCTGATGAATCTGGACTTACTTAGTTCCCTGAGTAGTAACTACTGGCAATATACAAACTATAAACCTTAAGAACCAGTAAATGTGATTTCTAATCGATAAAAATAATCAAAGACCCAGCAATAAAATGTCGTCAAGGCTTAATAAGCTCTACATGTTAAATAATCATATATTGGATACATCGAATAAATGTTTAAAATTAAATAGATAAATCAAGTAATGGGAGAAAATAATAAATAATAAAATTAAGTCAATAAACAATATAAAACAATTTATATTGAGGCAAATAAGAGACAACTAATGTGTTTTCTAGCTTAAATCAATAAATTAAGCAATTAAGTAATTGATGAAGCCAAGTGCCTTTTACCTAATTAAACGCAATAAATAGCTGAAATAAATAATAATGCGGGATGGGTCCAGATCAAGTGGCGGCAAAACCAACTTATAGACAAATATTGATGCGACGATAAAGTGATGTAACCGGCTATTGATTAAATATTTGTTCCAAGGGCTCTTGGCTTAACTAACGATAAAAGTGCTGGAGGACCAGGACCAATAAAGTGAAAAAAAGGGCAATTGAATAAAGTTTTCCGGGCCACACGTATTGAGAAGGTATCGTAATGGCCGTTTAATCAGTTTTCTTTGCCACACAACCCATTGGCATTGGCACCTTGTGGGCCAATTTATGTCGGCCAAGTCGCACTTATAATTAAGCCAGCGATAAACACTCCATCCAAGCAAGCAAATCAAGTTTCTTTTTTATTTATTTAACTTTTTTTGGGCCACCATTAACCCTTCGGTGCCGGTGCCGGTGGCCGACTCAAAGGACTCGCTGTGCCACAGTGTTCCCTGTTCAGTATTCAGGCATTGGGGAGTCCTGCGTAGCCAGCGGCGGAGCGTGTCCTGCATTCGAATGCTGCCATTTTTGTTGTCCATCCTTTCGTCGTTTGGCATTCCATTTTGCAGTTTATCTCCCTGCCATTTTGGTGTCGCAAATCTCACATAATATCCAATTGCTAGTTAAGGAGATTCGGGGGCGGTGTGCCCCGATAAGATTACCCGCCACACGTGGTCCTTTGGCAAGCAAGTTAAATAAAGGAGAGAGAAAGCAACCCTTTGGGCCGCAGAGCGGAGAGAGATCGTTTGGAAAAACTATTTCAGCAGGACTCTCATGTTAAATTTATCATTATTATGCAAAATTGTCAATTTCTGTACGGTGTGTGGTGTGTGTCCTGTGTGTGTCCGTGTGTGCGGAGTGTATCTTGGTCTGTATCTCTCAATGATCCCTGACCGCCGCCGCCGCCGCCTGACCCCTTTGGCCAGTCCCCCAGTCCAAAGTCCTTTCATTGGCCACAAAATTGGGTTCTGGTTACGTGTTTGTGTACCGAAAGTTTTTGTTTTGTTCGCCAGTCTCTCTCTCTTGTTTTTGCTCCTGTCACGGGGCTTTATATTTTTTCGACATATTTTTAAACGAGCGGGGGGGCGGGGGAGGGAGGAGTGTTCAAGGACTCTCGCTGGAATCTACTTAAAGCGGAGAGCGGCCACTTTAATTGTCCCTCAATGGGTAAACTGTAATAAATCAGAGGTCGAAAGGGAGGGGCGAACAAATATTGGATGGATTGTCCTGACTGGAATACACATCCTGCCTTTTCCAGGCTCCCTGTGTGTGTGTGTGTGTGTGTGTGCGCAAATATGCAAATTTTCTTTTTCGCTCAGCTTGATTATGGCAAAGGAAATTTGTTTGTTCCGATTTCAGTGTCTGTTCTGTTTCTGTTTTTGGGGGAGAGTGGCTGAGGTTGACTTTAAGTCAGTCCCGAATATATATCCTTGTTATCCTTATCCGCTCTGATTTCAAGCGATTTCCACCCGCCTTCTGCCCCAGCTAGCCCGCACAAATAATCAAAATTTATTGTCGAAATTAGTCAAAATATTTCATGGCTGCTGCTGTTGCTGCTGCTGTTGCTGTGGCTGAAATGGCTCGGCTCTGGTTTTTGGGGGGCAAGTCGAGTCAGCTTTGAGCAATTTGTATGCAGAAACTGCAATTAGAAATTTCTGACATTAATAAGCAGCAATTTGTGCACATGACACGAGCCAAGAGAAGCCATTCCAGAGCTAGAGAGAGAGCCCCGAGATGGCCCGGACAGCCCCGAGAAAGCTGCAGCTGCAGCTACAGAAAGTGGGGGAAAAGTAAGAAATATTTGGCAGAAAACTGCAGCAATTAGTGTGACAAAACGGGTAAGTTTTGAAGGCAAAAAATCAGCAGGAACTCTCCACCTGTCCTGTCGCAGGTCCTGACTAATTCCCCGACACTCCGACTCTGACAGTTGGAAAAACAAATAAAACTTCGGCTTCGCAGAGCTGCCAGTGTGTGAATCTCACTTCTCCAGCTATTACAAATTAATTTCCACTCTAGATATATGGAAATCCTCCCAAGGATAATATTATTTTCCTGTTTATTTTCGTCTCTGGACTGAGATCTGTGTCAGCTCTGATTCATTGTGTGTATTTCGAGCTGCTAAGCGAGCATGTTGATGTTTGAATTGCCCAAGTCTTTGACTTCCTGAAACAACAGCTTGTCGAACTCACAAGCATATATATATAGATATATCTATATATCTTGGGAAAAATATATGGAAGCAGGGATAGGCACTATCCTCTATCCGGCTGTTAATTGAGATCTAAATAACATGTCCTTGCGGCCGGAAATATCTGTTACAATTACAGGCCCCCGACCCCCACAAAAAACGAGAGCCATGTGTGCCTGTGACTTGGCATTTGTCCTCAAATTCAATTTGCCATCTCCTGATGAGCCCGATGGCCATATGAAAGATGAATGGGTCCCGGGAGTGGGCTTGGGACCAGGGAGCACGACAGCATATCATATCCCCCGGTGCAAATTCCCAAGCCAAGCGACCCGGCAGAGTAACAGATCCGCCTGACGAGCCATATAAAGAGCCAAGTTGCCATGGCAGCAAAGTCATAAATGCCATTGATAATGAGCCCCAGTCCAGGACCCAGTCCAGGACTCAGTCCAGGACCCAGGACCTAGGCCCACTCCCGCTCCCAGCTGGCATCCAGACGAGGGGCAGCACATGGCTTATGCCGGCTGCCTCAAATTGTAAACTGAGACCTGAGACCCGACTCTGGGGCCCCCGTGAAACTTTTCATTAACACATGCCCAGAGTGCCTGCACTGGGCGAAAAACTAGCCCAGAGGTGGGAGAATATATCAATTTAGTTGTATAAAATATTTAAAAGCAAGTGGAGATGATATTTTTAGCAGAAAGAGTGATTAAGAACTGTAGGAATAATAATTCTAATTGAACTAAGACTCCTTGTAAGAATGTACTCCCGAATTAGGTGTTGTTTATATAGGATTAATAATCATATATAGAAAATAGAGAACACAGAGCTTAAGAAACTTATTAATGAGTATTGTTTATTTAACCTATATAATCATATATAAAAAATAATACAACACAGGGCTTGAGAAACCTATTATTAAACCAGACTTATTTTTCACACCTTAGCCCCTTAAAATCATAATATATAGAATATAAAGAACACAGAGCCTGATGAACTATAAATAATGAATAATTAAATAAATATATATATATATATAATTAATGATAAATAGTAAATACAAATCACACGACCTTAGAAACATATTAATAAGACTAACAGGCTTATTTTTCACACCTTATCATAATTATATATAGAAAATAAAGAACACAGAGCTTAATTAACAATAAATAATGAATAATTAATTATAATAAATTAATGATAGATAGTAAATAAAAGCCACAAAGTTTAAGAAACTTATTGATAAGACTGCCAGGCTTAATTTACTATAAATAATGAATAAATTATTATAATAATTGTATTATAAATAGTAAATAAAAACCACAGAGCTTAGGAAACCTATTAATAAGACTGCCAGGCTTATTTCTGACACCTTAGCCCCATATCCTCATCATATATAGAAAATAAAGTACACAGAGCTTAATTAACCATAAATAATGAATACTTAATTATATTAAATTATAAATAATATAAAATAAATAATAAATAGTAAATAAAAGCCAGAGTTTAAGAAACCTATTAACAAGACAGCCAGGCTTATTCTTCACACCTCAGCCCCTTTCGTTGATGTTTCCCCCAAAAAAAGCTCTAAATTTTCATCTTTTCGCTCGGTGTTCTTGGGGTAGGGGGGGGGCCGGCATTTTGGGGGCGTGCCTGGCTTGTTAGCCACGGCTCAAAGCGGGCGCTTTACTTAGCCTAAGCTGTTTTAGGCCGCCACTCCCCCGCCCTGGCTCCCGGCGCTCCTTTGGGGAGCAAAGTTTTGCTTGCAGCACTTAAATATTTATAAACGGAGCTCAGGACGAGGCCGCTGCAGGATGTGCGCGGGGTGTCCTTGGATGAGGTGCTGACGGGCGGAGCAGGTGCTCGGCGCGGTGGCCAAATTCAAATGAATTTCCATTTCTCTTTGTTTTTCGCCCTCCTCTCTCCCCCTCCCCCGCTGCCCACCAAAGAGCAGGCAAACAAAAAGTGTAAACAAATTCGGGGGAAGAATTCAGTGTGCCTGTGTGTGTGCCTGTGTGTGTGTGAAAAATAATAAACTTTAATATAAAATAGATTATTGATGTTTGCACTCTTCTGTTTATTTGTTGTTGTTATCGCTGTCCTTGGTGTTATCGCCGATGTTGCTGTCGTTGTTGTTGTTGTTATTCCTGCCATTATTATTCCACGGTGCACAGTGGAACAAAGGACTCAGCCATCGCCCCCACATGGCCATGAAGGCCACAAAATGGGAATTGTGCTCTGGAAACTCTCGCCATGGAAACATTTATTCGAAACTGTTGGAAAGTTTAATAAGCGTATTGAAAGCACTGCCCAATTGGAGTAGACAATGTGCCAGAATAAGCGGATAATGTGATAGCTTTTGCCAGAAATAATAAGCAGACTAATTAGTTGAAGAGTTCGAGGAACACTGTTTGAATGATATACTTGCCACAGTTTAGTTTAAGCCAGGTCGAAGCTGGGTAGGTATTTCAGGCATATTTATAGTCTAATTATATCTATATGATTATATAATAATAATTAATAATTATAATTAATAATTATATCTATATGATATTTAACGCTATAACACAATTTAAATTTAAGTTATTTAAAGTCCGGCTTACTCGTTTCCTTTCTTGGAAATTTTATTAAATTAATTATATATTTATAATCAATTTTTATAGCTTCTATACTCTTATTTATATTAGAAACTCTTTTAAAAAGGGTTTATTGTAAGCAAATTTATTGAATTTAATGCCTAAGAATATCTGCTTAACTTAACTTAACTAATTAACTACTGCCTTAAAACCTTTAATAAAAGGTAATAAATTATATTTATTAAACCCTCTCTTAGTATCCCACTTTCTTGCAAATATATTATATTAAATTTAAGTTATTTCAAGTCTAGCTTACTCGTTTGCTTTCTTGGAAATTTTATTATATTAATTAAATATTACTTAATACATTTTTATAGCTTCTATACTCTTCTTAATATTATAAAACTCATTAAAATAGGGTTTATTGTAAGCTAATTAATTAAATTTAATGCCTTAGAATATCTGCTTAATTAACTGCTGCCTTAAAACCTTTTATATATAGTCTAATTATTTGTTTTATATTTAATAAGACCCCTCTTAGTATCCCACTTTCTTGCAAATATATTATATTAAATTTAAGTTATTTGAAGTCTGGCTTACTCGATTCCTTTCTTGGAAATTTTATTATATTAATTATATATTATATAATAAGTTTTCTAGCTTTTATACTCTTACTTATATTAAAAACTCTTTAAAAAAGGGTTTTTTGTAAGCAAATTTATTAAATTTAATGCCTTAGAATATCTGCTTAATTAACTGCTGCCTTGAAACCTTTAATAAAATGTCTAATTATTTGTTTTAAATTTACTAAACTCTCTCTTAGTATCCCACTTTCTTGCATTGAATTAACCCACTGTGAGGAGCAGAAATAATATTACCCTGTGAACGAAAATACACAAGCTCTCACACTCGCTCGCACACTTGCTCACACACTCACTCCGCACACTCTCTCACACACTCTCTCACACACTCGCTCACACACTCGTTCACACACTCACTCCGCACACTCACTCCGCACACACCGATGCATATTTGCTGTCTATGTGCCGGCATTAAATGCATTAAATTCGATTCAATTCAATTGAAATGGGAACAAAGTGGTGGGGAGGCTGGTGTTGCGATAAAGAGCAGGATGGAGGTCCTTTATGGCGAATTGGAGAAGATCCCCATACCCACTCGCATACCCACACCCATTCCCACACCCCTACCCACACCCATTCCCCTTGGCCTGCCCCCGGCTTTAATCACGTGGTGGCGACGCCAATTTCGCTCCTTCCCCCCGCCATTTTATGAAAATGCCGCCTCTTTGGCCCCAGCCATAAATAAAGGAAATGCGGCAGGACTCCTCTTCCTGCCGGGCGGTGGAGCTGGAGGACGGTAGTGCGAAACATTTGCTTGTGGGCCGCAACAGCTGCTAACCGGGCTCAGATACGCCAAGTGCTGTGGGGCCCCCGCACGGGGGCGGGGGCGAGGAGAGTTGTCAAAATAAAAAGCCAAGTTAACAAGTTGCTGGCTTTTGAGCCTTTTTACGCCCCAGCCCCTCGGTTCGCCCCTCTTCCGGTTCCCTAAATATTTGTTGTTTGTTTGTGCGTTAAAAGTACAGAGGGAAATACTTAAAAAAGCTACCGTATCAGCCTGGCCGGGAATTAAGCCGTGAACGGAATGTATATTTATTTAAATTAAAGGTGTTTATTCCGGATAGATCATCATCCAGCACCAAAAATCAATATTCCCGGGAATTTTAGTATATTATTCATTAAATAATTATTAATATTAAAAAGCACAATAAACTGAGTATTCATTTATATTTTGCTTTTAAAATTATGCAAGCATTAATAACTTTTAATGAGTGTCAAACGTGGCGTATGAGTTATTTAAAAGAAAAGGCATATTCTGCAATAAATGGGTTTATTGGGGAAACAGGCTAAAATAAATATATATTTAAAATATATTTATATATTTATATATTTATAATTATATATATTTAAGAAAGACCCTTGTGGGTCTGGGTATAAGGCGTATGCGTAATATTTATATATATTATTACGCATACGCCTTGTACACAGACCCACAAGGCGTATGCTTAATATTAAATACATATTTTTTTTTTAGTTTATTTTTCTTTCTTATGTACATACAAATTATATTTATATTTTATATATACAAATTACGCATACGCCTTGTATACGGACCCACAAGGCGTATGCTTAATATTAAATATATATCTTCTTTAGTTTCTTTTTCTTGCTTATATACATCTAAATTATATTTATATTTTATATATACAAATTACGCATACGCCTTGTATACAGACCCACAAGGCGTATGCTTAATATTAAATATATATTTTCCTTAGTTTCTTTTTCTTTCTTATGTACATACAAATTATATTTATATTTTATATATATAAATTACGCATACGCCTTGTGAGCCTGGCTAATGCCTCATTTATATATATATATTTGTTTTTTGCAGTGCAAGCACTTGGATACATTTCAAGCCAAACTTGCGGGATGTCCTTGCCCTCCGCTACCCCGCTTCCCCCGCTTATCCTTGTACCCAATGAATGGCGAATTTGAGAACAATTCCGAGGAGGCCAAGCAGATCTTTGCCAGGACACCGCCGCCACTTGCCGTTTCACAGTCTCCCCCCCCCTATACCACCTACCCCCCCCTTTTTAAATGGCCGCCAAAGAGGCAAATTTCCAGCTGTTCATCTTTTTTTGCGCCGCTTTGGCTTGCTTAACTTAACCCTCCGCCCAAAAAGATAACTTTTTGTTAACCTTTTGCGTTGGCCTGCGTTATCCTAAATCAACAACAATGACTGGACTGCCGCCGCTGCCGCCCCCGCCGTCGCTTTTCCGGCCGCCTGCCCCTTCAATTGTGCCAATTGCCTGCCGCTCGTCAGTTAATCAAAGTAAAAGCCGCGTTGGGCTGCCCCGCCTGCTTCCTTTGTCCCGCCCCAAGCCGGTCCGCTTTGCCCGCCTTGCCCGCTTCCCCCGCCTTCCCCGCCGCCGCGCTGTAAGAATAACAAAAGCTTCCGACAAAGTAAACGCCGCAAGGAGATGTAAACAGGAAGCGGAGCGGCGCAGGGAAGAGCTGGGGGGCTGCACTGAAAAGAAAAACTAATTGCAACTAGATTACAGATTATCCTATATATATTTATAGATATTTAAAATATTTTTTGTGGGTAAATTTAATGGAGTTTTCTTGCTGTGCATATAGTGTAGGGCCAGGACATGCTGCCCATTTCCTTGGCCTTTCACCCCCCCCTATCTCTGCCCCCCCTCTTGGCAGGAAGCCAGAAACTTTTCGGCATTGAAAACGCTTTTCCCAGCGCCGCCTTTCGCCGGCTCTTTGCATTTTGCCAGCGATTTGCTTCCGATTTCCCCGCGCCAGGGGCGGCCGGTGAGGGGCACCATATTTTAGCGCATCGATGGCGAAATATTTTTCAATTTTTCAACACATTTGGCTGGCAGCAGCAAAATGCTGCTCATATTTTCACAAGCTGTCAACATATATCTTGCGGGGGCGTTCTCGGGGCCCGGGGGCGGCGTTCGTGGAAAATGCGAATAGAGAGAGAGGGTGGGGAAATGGGGGCTGAAGGGGTAGCTCGGGGGCACAGGACACGGCGACTGCTGCGTGTGCATTTTCTGGCAAAGTTGCAGCGACAGCAGCCGCACCAACACACTCGAAAAAGCGTAATTTTTCCGGTGGTTACTTTGTAGTTTTTACTATCCCGTAATTTTTATGAGTTGGCAACAAAACGAGAATGTATGCAGCTTAATTGTGACTATAAAGTACACCCCAGCCTAAGGGGAAGGACTCTAGTCCCTATTTCACAGAGTGGAAGGTAAAAAACAACCTTAAATGGTTCAATTTATGCACAAATAATATTATTGGCATAGATATTGTGTTTATTTGGAATATTTTAGAGATATTCAGCTCATAAATTCCTGAAATAGTATCATAATTAAATAAATTCTTCCTTCCTTAAAAAAAAGAACTGCTTTCAAAGAGTTTCCCACAAAATATGCAATTTTATTGTGACTTCTAGCCAGCACAATTGTTTAGAAATCCCCTGGCCCGCAAGCAGATATTATTGAACCGCTGGCAAATACCTATTTACCTATTTACCTGCTCAGGTATAAAGGAGCTTCTCGTTTCACAAATAGGATTATGCTCTTTTGCTTTTCCAATTCCGCCATGTTCTTTTCCCCAAGTGCAAGCAGTGCGGCGACACAAGCAGCAGCAGCAACAACAACAATGGCGGCAGCAGCAGGGCAAGCAGCTGAGCAGAGGTAACGGCACAACGCAAACTACAGCAAACAACACTTGTACAAGTGACGCCTCCCATTTTTTGCCACGCCCATTTGCCAGCGTTGATTGACAAAGCAGCTAGCAAAAATGTAACAGACTCACAAGGCGGTTGGTTGGGGGGGAGGGAGAGGGGGAGCAAGCAACATGGCATAAAAATCAGCGCAAGTGCCGACGCCTCTGTCGGCGCTGCACTGCTTGCGCTGCTCAGTGGCTCGTAAATGGGCAAAACACTTTTACAAAGTGCAGCTCACACACTCTCCGGCTGCCAGCGTGCGTGCGTGGGTGTGTGGGTGCGTGCGAACGAGAGGTGCCAGCGACAGATTAATGCGTTTATGCGTTGGCCGCCCTCACTTGATATTGCGATTTGCCCTCTCCTCTCCTCTCCTCTCCCCTCTTTGGAGCTGCTTTGAGGGGCTCATGTGGCCGGCATTTGCATGTCGAGTAGAAGCAAGATGGAGAGACAGAGCGAGAGTTTTAGTGGCAAGCAGTGGGACAGCAAGCAGTTAAGGTTCGAAAACATTGAAATTGAAATATGCCATAAATATGTGTGTGTGTGTGTGTGTAATACAAAGCCACATAAAATATTAAATGCAAGCATAAGCACACATGTAATCCGAAATGTATGCTTTGCCTGACATTTCGCTTTGTGGCATTTTTGTTTGCTTTTAATGAATGTTAAATATTGATTTTAATGAACGTCCCAAAAACCTCACCACAAAATATTGACGAGGCGAAATTGTTCAATTAATTAAGAACTTTTACCATATATATTTTTATCAGATTTGGAGTTTAAACCGGGAGAAATTCTTCCAAATCTGAAATTGGATCATTTAATAGGTTTATGCCTGGGTTTTGTCACAGTAAGCAGTGCTTAAAATTCATGAATTCACTCAAGGCATAAACCGCTGCTAGGCGGCTCGGTGGTTCGGCGGCCTAGCGGTTCAGCGGCCTGTAGAACATTTGTTAACGCATTGCCGTCGCACTTAACACTCATGCAGCGCTCGCGGAACGTGAATCCCGCATCCAATACCCTCTCAGTCGCCACGCCCTAACGCCCCCCCCCTCACCAATTTTTTCAGAGGAACTCGGCGATTAAGGTGATTTTAAGCGCGCGCGCGTTTTCCGCGCGATTTGATGGCGCTTTCGGTCGCGTTTGATTGCACGGCCCTGGCAATTAAAGTCGCCTCGTAAAGACGGGCATCAAATCGTCACTGGGCCCCTGGAGTGGCAACAGCAGGGTTCAGGTAAATAGTTCTGGCTCAAAGGAGCTACCAAAAGGCCAAGGACCACAACATTAAGCTATTAAGCCTGTCCAAATTCGGACAGGAATAGTCACAGAGTTTGGTTTTATTCCAAGGTAATACCTTTGAGGGAACGAAACAAAAAGGTTAAAAACAACATGCATTATGCATTATATATTATTTGTGGTTAAGGCCCTTCAAACTACATCCCTTGGAGATAATTTCTTAAATATTATTCACAAATATATATTTATTTAAGAATTTATTAGTAGAATACCTCTGAGGGAACGAAACAAAAAGGTTAAAAACAAAATAATTATGCATTTTATATTATTATTTCTGGCTAAGGCACTTTAAACTGCATCCCTTAGAGATCATTTTTTAAATACTACTCATAAATATATATTTCTTTAAGAATTTATTAGTAGAATATCTCTGACTGAACGAAACAAAAAGGTTAAAAACAACATATTTATGCATTATATATTATTTGTGGCTAAGGCACTTCCAACTTAATACCTTAGATATAATTTCTTTAATATTATTCACAAATATATATGTATTTAAGAATTAATTAGAAGAATGTTAATTTTTGTATTTTGTATTATTTGTATTTTATATTTTCACCCCTCCGACTGGTTACTATTATTTTACCCGCCGCTGTGCGAGTGTCTGACGATGATTTCCGATGTGCGTGCCTGTGTTTGATTTCAATTTGGTTCGGTTATTGCCTTGGCCACAAAAAATAATAAGCCAAGTCGTCGGTGGGAGGGGCATAAAATTGGGCCTGACCCCTGACCCCCTCCCCCCCCCCGGCCAGGAAGTGCCCCCCTCGGCCACATGCATGTTAAATGCTCTCTTCGAGGGATCCCAGCCCAGAGAAGGGACAGCAGGAGGGGTGCGCCGTGCAATGGCATGTGAAAATGCGTTCAATTGAAACTGGGTTACGGCTTACGGACTACGGGCTACGGGTTACGGGTTACGGGTTACGGAATTCGGTCTACGGGTTGCTGGTTATGGCTTATGGGCTATATGGCTAATGGGCCAGATTGGGTTTTTGGGTACAGCGCGTGTATGCGATGGCGATGGCGATGACGTTGCTGGGCCGAGGAGGCTGAGGAGGCTGAGCCGCTTCCCGTTCGTAATTCAGAGGTCGGAGGTCGGAGGTCGGAGGTCAGTGGTCTGGACACCGCCTGATTGAAATAGATGACGGTGTCAAGGCAGCAAGGCTCAACTGAGAGAAATTTAGAGTTGGAATAGTTGGGGAAATGAATAATAATACCTTACTAATTAAAACCTTTAACTAAAGCCACAAAAATAGTTTCAATAATTAAACAACGAAGGTACATATCTTCTATGATCATTGGGAATATTAAATAAAATACAAAATAAAATAAAATATAAAATAAAATAAAATATATACAAATATAAAAGCAAACAAGAAGCAAGAAGATCTCCAAGTGAAGGCTTAAATATTTGGTACAGTGCAGCTCCAGCTCCCTTTTCCCCTTCCTGCAACTGATGCTGAGGAGGGGGGAGGGCCGGGGGCATTGACTAATTGATGCTGATGACTTCAATGGCATCGGTTTTAAGGGGGAGGGGAGGGGGGAACAGGACCAAGACCAGGACGAGGAGGGGCAGGAGGCGCCAGCAATTGGAGCTGCGATTGGTGACATTTTGATTGATGGCCGAATAATTTTAATTAGCTTTGGTTTTTTGGTCAGACCGCGCGATTGAGTGACTGAGCGACCTCTTGATTGATTGATTGATTGATTCGGCAAGTGTTTGGTTTGTTAATTGAATTGTTAATTCAATTGCGAGTTCATTTAATAACCAGCAAAGCTGCAAATTGATTAGGCACCAAGTACAATCAAGTGGAAAATATAGTTTATGAAAAGCTCAAATAAACAACAAGTAAGTTAAATAAAAAGCAACTTTAGTGATTGAAGGAAAAGCCTGGAGAATCCTTAGAATTTGAAATCAACTAAAGGAGTAACCAAGCTGGCGAAATGATTGATGGAAGTGCCAAGACGGCATATGGATTGGGTTTGGCTTTGGCTCCGGGACAAATTCCTAGCCTCATCGGGCTGATGGACTCCGAAATGCCTCCGAAGTCAACTGGGAGAGCGGCCATTAGCACTCCTCCCTGGCTCCCCAGCTGTACAGCTGCATGGCTTTCCCTTTCCCTGGGCTTTTCCACTGCTAATTGCCTAATGACTGACTGCAGCCAGGAAAATGCACTGGCCTGGCACCAGAGAGCGGGATAGAGCGAGTGGACAGCGCCATCAGCAGGACTACACTGAGGGAAATTGCTGGCCGACTCTGTCACCCTTTAACAAATTAAGCACTGACTCTTATTGTATACTTTAATTATAAGATTTATTATAATTTTAAACAGAAACTTGCAAGGCCAGCAAGAGAACCTATTAGGGTATATAAGTACTCTTAATCAGCATCAGCAGACAACTCGATCTAGCCAAGGTCGGCTGTAAGCTACTACGCATATTATCTATATATATATATATATTTTATAATTAATCTATATATTTATATATTCTATGATTCATCCATATATTTATATATTTTATGATTTATCTATATATTTATTATTTATCTATATATTTATATAATTTATGATTTAGCTAAATATTTATATATTCTATTTTTATCTATATAACTATATATTATATAATTTACTTATATATTTATATATTTTATGATTTATCTATATTTTTATATATTTTATGATTTATCTATATTTGTATATACTTTATGATTTATCTATATATTTATATATTGTATGATTTATCTATATATTTATATACTTCATGGTTCATCTATATATTTATATATTTNTATTGTATGATTTATCTATATATTTATATACTTCATGGTTCATCTATATATTTATATATTTTATGATTTACCTATATATTTATATATTTTATGACTTATCTATATGTTTATATATTTTATGATTTATTTATATTTTATATATTTTATGATTTATTTATATTTTTATATATTTTATGATTTATCTATATATTTATATATTTTATGATTTATTTATATATTTTATGATATATCTATATTCTTATATATTTAATGATTTATTTATATTATTCTTATATATTTTATTATTATTTTATCTATATATTTTTAGCTTTTCTTTGCTTGCTGGTTATATATTAACCAAACTATTTTTGAATGTCGAAAACATATTAAATAATGCCTCTTCCGACCACGATTTCTCTCTGTGCACCGCGATGAGCCACGCCCAATAGCTGCAAAGTCCGGGGGAGAGGGGGCGTCGAGTCGGCTGGATAAACAGCATTATCTGCATGCCACGCCCACCGCAGAAACTAAACAAAACCAATGCTCGGTTTAATCACAAACAAATGCGTCCGGCGCAAGGCACAAAAAATTAAATAAATAAATAAATAAAGGCGGAAAACCAAAGGAAAAAGAAAAGGGAAAGCGGCGGAAAACAGTGGCAACACAGCCAGCGGCGAAAACAATGCAGTGTTGCCGCCCCCGCCTCCGCCCCCGCCCCTCCCAGGACTCTGGACAATGACAAAACGTTGCACATTTTAGCCGCTATTAATTTTCAAAAAATAAGCAAAAAATAAGGAAAGGCGTGCGACTGCGGCGCAGTGCTGGAGAGCAAAGTTTGAAGTGCCCCTCGCCGGCGCAATTTTCCGGCGCAAATTATTTTCCATTGTGGAAAGCCGGTAGTGGCCTAAAATTCAGCTTTTCGGCTACAAATACTGATGGGGCAGGCCTCCTTCTATTTGTTTTCCCCCAGTTTCCCCAGTTTCCCTAGTTTGCCTACTTTTTTTCGATTTTCCGGTAATTGAATTCTAACGAAAATGATTGTTTTATTGTAAGCAATCAACATGTATTGTGTGTAGAGCAAGGAGTAATTTATTTACCAGAATGAAACTGTTTGCTTAATTGTTTAAATTAATTGTAGTTTAAGCTGCGTAGATCCTGACAGATCAGTCCCTGAAAACCTTTTTACTGGAACTATATACGACTAATAATACCTAATAAATAAACAATATATATTGTGTATAAATAATACCTAATAAATAATCAATATGTATTGTGTATGAATAATACCCAATAAATAATCAATATATTTTGTATATAAAGCAAGGAGTAATTCAATTATTTTATTTATAAAGAAACCCTTTACTTAATTGTATTCCAAGCTGCACAGTTTATATTCCCAGGGAAATTCAAATTCATAATAATAATAATACCTAATAAATAATAAAAATGTATTGTATATAGAGCAAGGAGTAATTTATTTACCACAAAGAAACTGTTTGCTTAATTGTTTAACTTAATTGTAGTTTAAGCTGCGCAGATCTAGACAGATCTCTCCCTGAAAATCTGTTTACTGGGACTAGATAGGACTAATAATATAATAATAGAAATAATAATTTCAATGTGTATTGTGTATAAATAATACCTAATAAATAATGATTATGTATTGTGTATAGAGCAAGGAGTAATTTATTTATTTTATTTATAAAGTACCCCTTTACTTAATTATATTCTAGTTCTATTCTATAAACTGTATATTTCCAGGGAAATCCATACAGATCACTCCCTAAAAATAATAATAATAATAATAATAATAATACCTAATAATTAATGAATATGTATTGTGTATAGAGCAAAGAGTAATTTATTTATTTTATTTATAAAGAAACCCTTTACTTAATTGTGTTCTAAGCTGCACAGTTTATATTCCCAGGGAAATCCAAATAGATCACTCCCTGAAAACCTGTTTACTGGGACTAGAAAGGACTAATAATACCTAATAAATAACCAATATATATTGTGTATAAATAATACCTAATAAATATTGAATATGAATTGTGTATAGAGCAGTGAGTAATTAATTTATTTGATTTATAAAGAAACCCTTTACTTAATTGTATTCTAATTCTATTCTATAAACTGTATATTCCCAGGAAAATCCAGACAGATCACTCCCTGAAAATAATAATAATATAATAATAATAATAATAATAATAATAATAATAATAATAATAATAATAATACCTAATAAATAATGAATATAAATTGGAGTAATTTATTTATTATATTTATAAGGAAACCCTTTACTTAATTGTTTTCTAAGCTGCATAGTTTATATTCCAAGGGAAATCCAGACAGATCACTCCCTGAAAGTCTGTTTACTGGGACTAGAAATGACTAATATTACCTAATACATATTGTGGATAGAGCAAGGAATAATTTATCTATTTTATTTATAAAGAAACACTTAATTAAACTGTTTTCTAAGCTGCACAGTTTATATTCCCAGGAAAATCCAAACAGATCACTCCCTGAAAACCTGTTTACTGGGACTAGAAAGGACTAATAGTACCCCTGGCGAGGCCACAAAAATAGAGGGGGAAAAGCTGGACACTAAGGAGCGGAAAATGGGGAAACTAAAGCGAAAGTTTCGGGGGGAGGGGTGGGGATGCAGAGTCCTTTCTGTTGCAATAACAGCAGCAACACAAACACAAAACGGCGCAACACAAACAAGGCAGCCAACGCACACCAACAACTAAGCGACATAACTTTTGGGGCTATGCAAATATTGGGCGGGAAGGGGCGTGTCTGCAGGGGGGAGGATTGCAGAAGGACGAGAAGGACGAGGAGTCCTCTTCGAATTGGGCACACACAAAAATAATTATCAGCCCGGTGATTTGCAGTTGTTGCAACAACAGCAGCAGCAACAACAACGACGACGATGGCATCGAATCACTTACTTACAGCACGGTTACCGTTAAGCCGAAGAGGCAGCCCCTAGAATTTCCACAGCCCCTAGAATTTCCACACCCCCCCTCCCCCTTGGTTTTTCCAAGCTACACCTCCAGCCTCACACCCCCCCGCTGTGTGTGGCCACAGGCATTTCAGTGATTCGCGCGCACTGCTGCGATGATTTCATTTTCATTCCCATTTTCCGGCGCCCGTGTTTCTGCTTTTGTTGCTGGAAAGCGCATAAAAAGCATAAGCGCGTAAATAAAGTCAACCTCATTTATTTTGAATATAAACTACATTTTTTTACGACTGCCAGTCGCAGTAGCAGCCGCAGTCGCAGCCGCAGCCGCAGCGCCGAGCGGAGCTTCCCCACTCGAAGAAAGCCAAAGTCAAAGCTTTCTTTTTTTCTTTTTTTCTGTTTTTTGCAACAGTGCGGCAAGTGCTGGGCAGGGGGAAAGTGGCGGGGAACGCAGTCAGCAGCCTGGCGACAACAACAGCCGCTGTCACTGCGATCCTTCGAGCACTTCAGCTACGGTTCCAAGGAAGCCAAGGCAAAAATTTGCGAATTTTTGCTGACATTACTAACATTTCTAAGAGTTAGAAAAGTATGGTTTTTTGCTAAGAAATTGTTAGCAGGTTACAATTATGATTTCAACAATTTAATTGAGTGTTAAAAAACTAAATAGGAACCTTTTAAATACAGGAAGCAGGCTTTGTCTATTTAAAATAAACACATTTTACCTGCATTAAAGCTAAACTTGCTTATAAATTCCGCCTTTCAAGCTTATTTATTTACATTATTTATACAAATTCTTAGAGTTAGAAAATTGTGGTTTTTGGTAAGAAATTGTTGGCAGACTACAATTATGATTTTAAAAATTTTATTGAGTGTTAAAAAAATAAATAAGAACCTATTAAAGACAAGCCCATTTAAAATAATCACATTTTACCTGCATTAAAGCTAAAGTTGCTTACCTTTTCCTTCCTCTATCTAAGCTTATTTATTTATATTATTTATACAAAATCTTAGAGTTAAAAAAATTTGTTTTTTTGGTAAGAAATTGTTAGCAGACTACAATTATGATATTAAAAATTTAATTGAGTGTTAAAAAACTAAATAGGAACCGTTTAAAGACAAGCCAATTTAAAATATTCCAATATTACCAGAATTAAAGTTAAAGTTGCTTAGAAATTCCGCCTTCCAAGCTTATTTATTTATATTATTTATACAAATTCTTAAAGTTCAAAAAGATATGTTTTTTGGTAAGAAATTGTTAGCAGACTACAATAATGATTTAAAAAATTTAATTGAATGTTAAAAAAACAAAGTAAGAATCGCTTGAAGACAAGGAGCAGTCTTTGCCTATTTAAAATAATCACATGTTACCTAAATTAAAGCTAAAGTTGCTTAGAAATTTTCCCTTTCTAGGTTATTTATTTATACTATTTTTTAAATTTCTTAAAGATTGAAAAGAGTTGTTTTTTGATAAGAAATTGTTAGCAGACTCCATTTTTTTTATATTCTGATTTAAATCATTATATTACGTGTTAAAAAAACACAAAGTAAATACCTTTTAAAGACAACAAGCTGGCTTACTTGTTTGCCTATTTAAAATAAACACATTCCACCTGAATTAATTGTAAAATGTGTAAGAAATTGCGCTTTCCCAGCTTGAGCATTTATTTGTTTAAAAATTACTTGTTTATATTTACTTTTTAATATATGAGATAGATGATAACTTGGCCCTGGGAGACCTCCACAGATCTCCTTGATATTTTTTGCTGTGCAAATGAAAGGGAGCCGGAGCTGCTGAATGACCTGAGAGCTTTCCGAGTCATCGACGGCATCGCCGGGGCGGGGGAGGGTGAGGGTGAGGGAAAACTCTTTGATTTTCCCAGACACTTTCCGGACGTGCTTTGATGCCCATCGATGGCCAAGAGAGTCCGCTCCGCTCCGCTCTGCAAATGCAAATCACTTGCCCTTGTCGCTTCATTTGGCCGAGTTTCAGTTTTCGTTGCATACTTATCAGGATGAGGCTGCGGGGGGAGGGGCGAAAGGGGAGTTCCTGCCCCACAGATCTGCTTAATATATGCAGGGCGAGTGTGACTAGACTAACCTTCCATTTGGAAGCTCAGTTGCACTCAACTCGGGTCCTCGAGGACTACATTTTCACTTGATTTCGGGTGCAACTCGGAGGGGGAATATATTTCCATTGGGTATTAAAATGGGCTTAAGTAATAGGCGGCTTCTATATTTAAATATATAGTATATATAGTATATATAGTATATATAGTCGATGTAGAAGATGTAGTAGATGTAGTAGATGTAGTGGATATTGAATTATAAGGGGTTTTCCTCAGGCAAAGGCTCAACTAGTAGTTTATTCATTAAGTACTCAATACAACATCGATTCTGGTGTGGAACACTAAGTTTAAGCCTTAAGGATTCACTTTAAGCTGGTTGAAGGATGTTTTTTGTGAATTTTCAGGGCATTTGCTGGTCGGAGTTTATTCCTTTTTTTTCTTTGTGTTTAATGGGAACCTACGGGAGTTATTGTTTGTTGCCTTTCGCTGCACGCTTGTTGGTTTTATTACGCATTGTTGTCATCTCGTCCTGCCCTATACACCTGCCCTACCTGGCCGTGTCCTTGTTGCCAGCGCTTTCTTCTCCTTCCCTGTGCATTTCTGGGGTCCTGCGCCCCGTTGTCTCCTCAAAAAAGGTAAGCAACTTTTATTGAGGTCTCGACATTAAAGGCGAAAAAAGTGACGTGCCAGGCACAGATGGGGTGCAAATATTAGCAACAAACTTAGTTTTAGAGTTTGAATTTTAACTAACAGATCAACAAGAAATAATTAAAATTAAATAAAGAAATAAACGGGTTTTAATTTATAGTTAAATGTAGAAATTTTTAATTTTTCAGTTGAACCTAATTGTTTAGAGCGGGTTGGGAAGAGGACCTCCTCCAGGAGCAGGAGTTTGGGGTCATAGTTCATTGCCGCCTGTCGCTTGTTTGCTTCGCAAAATCTGCGCATGAGATAGAAAACAAGGAGCTGGAGAAAAAGAGAATCAGAGAATCGGAGAAGTGGAGTGGGCTGGGGCGGAGAAATAAAGAGAATGCATTTGTCATGACCTCGAAACGGAAACAATTGAAAAAAGCTTTTCCTATCGCGACAACGACAACGAATTCGGTTTGTCGTCGGCTTCGTGGGTCAGCGCGGGGTACCCTTGGTTTTTTTTTCGGTTTTGGTTTCGTTTCCAATTTTTTTTTCTATTTTTTTCTCTGTTGTCAGAGGGTCGGCCGTGTCATAGGGCACCTCAATCTGCGCCCCGACCTCTGACCCCGGCCCAGGCCGAGCCACTGTAAAACACACCGAAGTGCAGCTGACATAGAAAAACGGCTTTTTATGTGCACCAACCTCTCGCCTCTGTGGAAGTATACATATATCCCTTACTATATATATATCTGAAGAAACAAGGGGTGGGCCAATTTTTGGCAATTGCTGAACAGAGAAATAGTCCTGGACCTGGGCTATCATCAGCCCATAAATCAAAGCCACGAAATTGGTGAAATATGTTGGGTTTTTGGAAGGCAACGGAAAGTAGAGAAAATATTATAATATTTGTGTAATATTCAGGCATAAAGCTGTAGAAACTTTACTCTATACTACTCTATAACTCTAATTAAAAGCTAGAAATACTAAATATATATTTAAAAAGGGTTTCACTCAAATGATATAATTTAAATATATTTAAAAATGGTTTCATTCAACTGAAGTACTATAAATATATTTAAAAAGTGTTTCATTCAAATATTTGCATAATAATATTATAATATTTTTTAAGTATTCAGGCATATAGCTGTAGGAACTCTACTCTATACTACTCTATAACTCTAATTAAAAGCTAAAAATACTGAATATATATTTAAAAAGGTTTTCATTCAAATGAAATACTATAAATATATTTAAAAAGGCTTTCATTTAAATATTTGCATTTGTTAGACCCAATTTTGGTTCAGAAACTAGGCAAAATATTATAATATTTGTCAAATATTCAGGCATATAGCTGTAAGAACTCTACTCTATAATACTCTATAACTCTAATTAAAAGCTAGAAATATTATAAATATATTTAAAAAGGCTTTCATTCAAATATTTGCATAATAATATTATAATATTTGTCAAGTATTCAGGCATAAAGCTGTATAAACTCTACTTCATACTACTCTATAACTCTAATTAAAAGCTGGAAATACTAAATATATATTTAAAAAGGGTTTCATTCAAATGAAATACTATAAATATATTTAAAAAGGGTTTCATTCAAATATATGCCTTTGTTTCGACCCAATTTTGGTTCAAATTGTATTGATTTCCCTCTTAATGTATTTTTAATATTACAAAAAACCATATTGGGGTCTTGGGCCACCCTAATGGCCCTAATACATACCGGACATAGTATATAGGGCGGCGACTCTCTTAGTTGCTATATGAAGTCGCCTGGCCTTTTTCCGCACACACAATGCACTGGACCTCGTCCGGCGGGCAAAAACATTCAACTTACTGCCAAGAAAATTCCTTTTCCTCTCGTTTTTCCTTTCTGCCGTTTTGTTTGGCATTGAACAAAGTAAGTCTGTCGACTGGCCAAAAGGCAGCTCTCGCCAGCCTGCTCCCTGGTCCCTGGTCCCTAGCCCGGTTCCGCCTCTGTTCCGACCCGATCCGACCGAGATTTAAACGGGTTAGCCTCCGTCCGAGCAGGTTGACATCCAGCACGCACCGCTGACCCAGGTGGAAATCAGAGGCAGGCGGGGTGGCCAAAGGGAGTGGGTTAATCCACAGGCCAGGTTGGGCTCCGAACTCTGCACGGAAAATAATCTTGTTTTCCAATTAGAGCCAAAGCAATTCCTATCGGTGTTTGACCAGCGGCCATGGGGAGAGAGCTCCCCCATCGAGTTAGCCAGGGAATGATTACTATATTACGTGTTCATCGGTTATAGCCAAAACGGAACTCAATAAATCGAGAGACTCTTAAAAAATATTTATCGGCTAACTCCCTGGGAGTTGCCGTGGAAAATCCATTATTTTTTAATTAGATTTATCACATCCTCGTCGTACATCCAGAACTTCCGTGCTGTGCTTTTATTGGTTCCATAAATAAGCTCTATTTAATTTGCCATTGAGCTTAATTCGCGGGAAGGAAAAAAAAAAAAAACCAGCTTGACATAAGTATGAATTGCAAATTAAAATTCACTGTTCAAACATTAATAAGCAAATGAGGAGGCAGAATGCTTTAATCAATTATTCATGAAGCATATCATTTTTCAGATACTTATTCATCAAATAAATTGATTTGATTACATTCTTGGGACTTCCGTTTACAAAGAACGCTTGTATTTGCATTTTGCCATAGGAAAAAATAAAAAAGGTAAACAAAACAGGTATGTTTGTGGCACCTGGATACGCACCAACTTGGCCTAAATAAAGGACATTTTTTAAAAGCAAATAAAAGAGCAAATCCTTTTAGGAGTTCAGTTTATCAGCGGAAATTTTACTCCATTTTTGGAATTAAGTAAGCAAACGAATGATGGCTAAAGGAGTGAAAATATATTGATTACTTCTCTAATATAGATTTTTACATTTAAGGTGTTAAGTTATTTAAATGAAATCTAAATCATGAATGTCCTGGGATTTTTATGTGGAAAAAAGTCCTGAAAATTTATGATTCCTTAAGGTTTTTAAAATATATTCAGAGAGCTCTCTAATATGATATTTTTTGTGGAAATATGTGATCAAAAATTGACGATTGCTTAAGGTATTAAAAATATATTAGTAGGGTTCTCTAATATAGTTATTTTTACCTTTAAGCAGCTGAATAACTTAACTGAAATTTAAATCAAGACTGTACTGGGATTCTTTTGAAGAATTAAGTGATAAAAATGTATAATTCCTCAAGGTCTTTAAAATGTATTCATAGGACTCTCTAATTTGGAATTTTTTTGTGGAAATATGCAATCAAAATTTATCAATAAAATCAGTGACTGTACTGGGATTCTTTTAAGGAATTAAGTGATAAAAATGTAATCAAAATGTATGATTCCTTTATAATATATTTATAGGGCTCTTTAATTTTGAATTTTTTTGTGGAAATAAGTGATGAATATTTATGATTGTTAAAGGTCATTAAAATATATTGAAATGGCTCTCTAATATAGATTTTTATTACATTTTATAAGTTGAGTAATTCAATTGAAAATTAAATCAAGACTGCACTGGGATTCTTTTGTGGAATTTAGTGATGAAAATTTATGATGGCTTAAGGGGTATAATATATATGGATTAGACTCTCTGATATACATTTTTGTACCTTTAAACAGCTGAGTAATTCAACTGAATTTTAAATCAGGAATGCCCTGGTATTTTTTGTGGAATTAAGTGATGAAAATTTATGATTGCTCAAGGTGTTTCAAATAATATAGATTTTTGTGGCTTGAGGAAGCCCAGGGAATGTGACATGCTTGCTCTTCTCCTGGGTCACATTGCTCTTTGTCAGCTTCAAATAAATCTAATAATCATAATAGTCATTACAAGCTCTCCTTATTAACTTGACGAGTACATTTCGTTGAGCATATATCCGTTTAAGCCCTGTTAATGCCTGCGAATGCCTGAGGTGGGCCTGGTTGCCTGCGAGACGTGTGAAGCAGTTCTGGGGGGATCTTGAGCCCGTTTGGCGCGGCTCCAACTCGAAATTAATTGCGCTCCAACTTCATTATTTTGCATGCCTGAGCAAATTTTCTTTGGCGTTGCACTGCCACTCCAGGGCCACGCCCAGCTCCATTTTCACTTAAAAGCAAACGCACTCGCAGTCGCAGGCGGAGAGGCCTTCTTTCCATTTCAGTTTCAGTTTCAGTTTCGGTTTCAGTTGGGTTCAGTCAGCCTCTGGCTGACACCATTTTGCGCATGGTCAATATTTCAAACAGATTAGAGGGGCAACAAAATGCGCCTTAATTGAATGGCTTGGGCCCGGGACTCGCATCGCAGCTGCTCCGTACAAGACATCCATATTTAATGAGCCTCCGACACGTCGCGACGCATCTCGCATCTCGCAGGCCGCATCCACGTTCCACATCCCGCCTTGCCCACAGCCCACAGCCCACGTCCCACGTCCAGGAGGTGGCTGGGTGAGGCGGCATGCCACAGGCTGCCAGCCCCGGGTGGCTCCTGTGTCCTGCGTCCTGCGTCCTGTGTCCTAGGCGCCCGATGTGCCTTTCGCTTCCTTCGAGGCACGCACTTCCCATTTAACGTTTATGCGCCGAGCACTTGAGCATTCAGTTATAACGATTTACGTTTTGATACCCTCGCCTATGTGTATATCGATAACAGCTTTGATTTCCAGCTAAATGTATATCGATAACAGCTTTGATTTCCAGCTTAATGATGATCTCAAACTCTGCGAGCTATCAGTTGGGAATGCACAATGTAAGGGGAAAATCCGATTCGACTTGGGGGAAGATGTATTGAAAATATAAAAGGAGATTTAGCTATTGCTTGCTATCGATAAGTATCAATAAATATTGATTATTTAACTCATATAATATAAAAACATGGTACGAGTTTATTTCACATTTTTTAGAGTTCGGTTTTAGATAGATCTAATTAAATGTCGAATTATGTATGTAATATTAGTATTTTCTAAATAGATTTTTTTTTTAATTTTTAAATAAATTAGCAAATCACTTAGCTATATCCCGAGGTAAGAGGATGAAGAAGAAGAAGAAACGGTTGGGAATTATAACGAAACGCAAGAGAAAGGAGTAGTAAGAAGAGTAAGAGTAGGAAAGTGTTGCTAAATATTTTACATAGTTGATATAACAAAATATAGACAAAATTAAGATATTTCGGTTTATTGATTTTATAGAATCACACAGAACTGTATTTATTGGGAATTATTGCAAAATATTACGTATACGTACATCAAGTATACGTAGTATTAAGTATACGTAGTATTTAGTATACATATTTTTAAGTATACGTAATATTAAGTATACCTAGAATTTAGTATACGTAGTAATAGATATATGTAATATTAAGTATACGTAGTATTAAGTATACGTAGTAATAGGTATACGTGGTATTAAGTATACGTGCATCAATTATACATAGTATTAAGTATACGTAGTATTAAGTATACGTAGTATTAAGTATACGTATATCAAGTATACGTAGTATTAAATATACGTTTTATTAAGTATACGTACAGCAAGTATACGTAGTTTTCTAAATGCCAATTATATGTGCTCAGCTGGGACTTGTACTCGAAATCTTACAAAAAACACCTTAAATAAACCTCGCTCTTATGGCAGCCATAGATCATCAATCTGTGTACTTGGATTAACTAAGTAATCAAGGAGCATCCTTCCACTTTTGACCAGCTATTACTGGCTTAAATAAATCATGTCGGAAATAAAATGTCTCGAGATGACAGCCATGGCTTTTGCAGCTCGAAATACCAGCGACAAGAGTGCCATATTTCACAAGGCACCCAATCTAAGACGCCACCCGGACGCCAGACGGACTCTGTGTCCTGTGTGCGGCCATCGACGACCCAAATGTATTCCAATGCCATGAATCTATGAATGAGAGGAGTATCTATCAGTCGGAAGTAGTTGCGAGATAAATCCGCTCGCTGGGAGCGATTTAATTGAGGAATACCAATGGCCCAGGCAATTCGCAATTGCTGATGGCCCATGAACGCGATGGGTCGCCACGGGCATCGTTAGCGGCACCTTGAAGGCGTCACGCACTCAGTTACACCAGCACACACCCGCACACTCATACCCCTGGCCACACACACACACCTACACACACTCCTGCCTGTCTCACGCACATGTCCTGGCACCCACACCCACTGCTGGCGCGGCTCCTAGTTATACGTAAGCCGAAACATAAATTTCGTTAATCATTGAACTGGAAATTTAATAGCCAAGCCAGGCACACTCTCACACACAGTGTATATGGCATACCCGTACCCGTACTCTGATGTATTAAGCGGAAGCCCGTCCCGTGCCGTTTCCACTGCAGTTAAAGTTTCCCCTGGCAAAAATACATATATATATATATAGGAGAAATAATAAAATAAGGCAAAAAAAAAAGAGAGAGGGAGCGAAACGAAAACAGAGAAAATTCCATTGCACAGAGCACGTAGCAATTGCTTCGGAATGGTCTTAAGTTATGACGGGGCAGGGCGCCGGGGGTAGTGTTTCACTTAAAACTACGTCAAAATATATAATCAACATTTTGCCCAGAGACTGTGGCCCCCTCCAGCAGCTTGTAACCATTTGCCTCGCCGCTCCTGGCCCTTTCCCTGGCTGCTGCCTTTCTTCCTTTCCCCCTTGCTGTCAATGCAATTGTGCTGTTGGGCAAGTTAAAATCTCCATAATTATTTGACCGTTATTATGCGTATAATGCGAGTTGGCCCAAAGTTGAAAGCCAAATAAAGCGGGCCACAGCCCCGGGGGGGAGCCGCCCGAACCGACCAGAATCCCATCCAATCCTGCCCAGTCCAGGCCCAGAGCCATAGATCAGGAGAGATAGCATCTGCACAAAGGGGATATCCTTGCCTCTCTCTCTCGTCGCCTTGCAGCAGGAGCAAGCACAGCTTAAAGCGGGCCCAAAGTTTCAGGAATTATTATTATTATTTGAATTTTTATGATTATGGGAATTAGCCGAAACTATCTGCTAAATGCTTAAGCATGTCTTGTAAAATGGCCAAGGAAGGAAATTAATTCGTGGCCAAAGTTTTAAGCATTCAATTGTTAAAGGCCAAAGTTGAGCCATATTCGGGGAATCTATCTACAGGATACATCCATTTTAACTGGTAATTAAATGCTGGATACATGAATTTAAAATTTAAAATACAAAAGGAAAAGGAAACCTCTAAAGCCAGAGAAATATTACATTACATACACAAAATATAAAAGAAATTAGGTGCCAACTGCAACTAAAAATAAAATAAAACAAACAATCCACGAAGCCTTTGGGATTTCTTAATTCTAGATGAAATATTTCTAGGTGCCGAGGCCCACTTTGATGGGTCCATAAAAGTCACGAAAAAATTTAATTAGAGCTGCCTCCAGGCAGGACCCAGTCCCGCTTCGGTTCGGAGTCCAGGTGCCCAGGACTTCCCGGGAAGGACTCTGAGAACTGGTGCGGCGTCAAAACGCTTTAGATTCATATCCGAGCAGTAAATGGGGCCAGTGCCGCGCAGCTATTAATAATTGTATACTTAACTGCAAGTGACTGCGAAGGATGCGAAGGATGCGAGGGATGCGGGCAAGCGGGGAGCGGGGAGCGGGGAGCGGGAGGCCCACGAGAGCCGTTTCAGCTCAAGAGTTCCGATCCGATTCTCCATCGCCTCGGCGGCTTGTGCCACTCGCAATCGCCAGAGGACACTGGGAGACAATATCGATACATTTTTCTATACAAAAATCTTAATCGATAATTATCGATTTTTAAATATAGTATTTATTAAATCCTTTTCAAAATCAATGTTTAGAAACATTTATCGATTTATATTTTAAATATTTCTTATTATCCAATTATTATATTGTAACATATCGAAGGTCACGAAAATATCGATTTAAGCTTAAATACCTTTCAAAATCAATCTTTATAAACATTTATCTATTTATATTTCAAATATATCTTATTATCCAATTATTGATTGTTAGAATTTATGGTGTGTAACATATCGAAGGTTACGAAAATATCGATTTAAGTTTAAGTCCTATTCAAAATCAATCTTAATATTTATTTTTCAATTTTAAATATTTTTTAGTAACCAATTATCGATTGTTAGAAGGTTACGACAGTATCGATTTAAAATTAAATCCCTTTCAAAATCAATCTTAATAAACATTTATCGATTTATATTTTAAATATTTCTTGTAAACCAATTATCGGTTGGTAGAATTTATGGTTTGTAACATATCGAAGGTATCGATTTAAGCTTAAATCTTTTTCAAAATCTTTCTTAATAAGCATATATCGATTAATATTTCAAACATTTCCTACAAATCAATGATCGATTGTTAGAAGAATATCGATATCAAAGAGTAATCCTTATCGTAACTCATTTTCATGACAATTTTCTCGCTGTGCACTCCGCGGACACGAGTAAACGGATAAGGACTTGGAACAAGGAGACGGACAGCAGCGGAGGAGCGGAGCAGATTGAAACCTGACTCCGGCAGTCAACTGGCGGACCATAAAGCGCACTGCGTTAAATCCGCCAGCCAACAATCGTCGGACCAGGAGCTGGAGCAGTCCTCCTCCCAGCAGCCTGTGCTGCAGTCCAAATGGCCAGGACCTCCTCCTGCCTCCCCCTTCTCTCCCTCTCGCCTCTCCGGTCCATTGTTGCACAAAGTTTTTGCAGAGCAGAGCAGTTACACCATAAACGCCAAGCACCCATTCAGCCGGGCACTGAGCGAAAAGTCCCAGAGAGAACATAGTCTGCAAGTGTAGAAGTAAGCCAAGGTGGCTGTCATTTCTCTCAGTGTACCACGAGGCAAGCACTCGTTTGCGTGCACTATACCAAAAATATTATGCTTAAATTAGCCGAAACTGCTGGCTAAAACATTCAGTTGAAGGAATTCATGTATTAAAAGATTATTATCCAACTTCGGGTGAGTTTCTTTGAAGTTGTTGCCAACAGAAAATCAAGTTTGCAAGTTTAAATGACACACTGTCCGGTTATCACACAAAGCCTCAAGAAAGTAAAGATAATATTCGTTTAAGTTCAGTTTGGAATAATAATAAACCATTGTTTCGCTCGGGGCAAGTCCCCAGGAAATGTCTAGAACTTTCAACAGAATCTTCACAGACTCCTTGAAGACTTATGTAGATAATGTGTCATTTAAAGGAGATAATCTCTATACATTCCCAGGATTTCTCTTTCTGATTTTAATTGAATGAATGGCCTTGAAGGCTGCTCAGATTTCGTCAAGTGTAATCGCCTCATCGCCCTTCGACTCTTCACTGGGCGATGACGGCTGCTTTTGGCATTTCTCCGGCTCCAGGCTGCGGTCTTGTCCTGTCTTCGACTTCATTTCCACCTCTTCCTGGTTGGCCAAAACCTGAGGCCTCGTCCCCCTCCCCTCCCCTCCCCCCTTGGCACACTTTTCCGGCCCCTTCTGGGGGCCTTGTTGTGGCAGTTGTGTCTTATTAGGTTAGCCTCCCCCGCCCCAGAGTGGCTCCTCTCGGCTCTACTGTTCTACAACCGAATCAGGATTCCGGTCCTTGGAGCTAGGCAAATGGCGGCCATTCAATTTAGTCATCGCAGGACGAATGCCAGCAAAAATATAAAGAAAAACAATACTCACACCCATAAGCACACATGGCTGTGGGCAAATGGTTTAGGCAAACAGGAGCACTCGCAAAAAAATATATTTATCACCAAAATGTAGAGCGAATTGCATTAGCTTAATATAATATATATATCGAATAAGACACTCTAGAGAATTTATTTCTAAACTGGGTTAAGGAAATCCCTCTGTGATTTTCGCTGTATTATTTTTTCGAGTTCATCAGCAGCCAGGAAGGATGCGGATGTGGAGCGGCTGGAAAATCAGTGACGGAACAGGACGAAAAGGAACCTAAGCGAAGGCAACAACGGCCAGCGGCTCCCTGCGTATTTGAGGAGCACTCCATGAGCTGCGAGTGTGTGTGCCGGCCGGGTGTGTGTGCTCAGTTAGTTAGTTATATACAAATATGTGAACAGGAGGAGGGTCCGCATCCACGGCTTTGGTTAGTTAGTCCCAGCTACTAGCCCAGCCCGGTCCGGTCATTCACTTCGTTCAGTGGGAGTGAGCTGGTCCTGGGCCAGACAATCGATGAAATGTGATAAGGAGTTGCTTAAATATTGATGGGGCCTGGTATCCTCGCAGTTCGAGTTTGAAAAATCCACGCATTTAGTTTCCAAGTTTCCCAGCTCGACAGCCACCATTTCCCCATTTCCCAGAGCTGTAAACACTTTCAATTTAATCAGGGAATCGTTTATCATGCCGGCTCCTTGAGACCTTCGGCCATCGATTGGCATTCAGGCAGCAGGCTTTAAGCCGAAATCACTTTAGGGATTTTTGGAGACATTTCGGGACATTCGGGGACATCTATCCTGTGGGAAAGTGGTCCTTAAAGTTCTCCTTTTCACTTTAAAGCCTGGCTCCATTTTGTGGCTTTCCCGGCGTCCAGCAATTTCATTTAAATTCTCCCCTGCCCCCCGGCTGGGTGTCCAGTTAGGAGGAGCTCTGCTCGTCCATTTTAAGCTGCTTATGAATTTTCCGCCTGGGGGAAAAGTTTATGCAAAATGACTTCGACTTGAAGTTCCACTACCCAATTTATGGACACTCGATATCTGTGCATTTGTTACTATATATTTAAACTGGAGTATTGTATTATTTTTTCCCAGTTCCAAGTCCTGGCCCCGGGGCTGGCCAAGGTCCCTGATTGGTTTTCCTGGATATTGGCTTTCATGGCTGGAGTTTGTAAATAAAATGTAAGCCACTAGCGAGCTTCATTTAATTTAGTTGGCCATTAAAGTGAATTAAAAGCTGGCTGCTGTTTGCTTTGACATTTTCGCCACCAAGTGAGTTCCGGGAACACACACCCACACACACACCCACACTCGCACACACGCACACTCAATTTGGCATTGCCAGGACAACGTAATTCATATTCATAATGCCGGCCATTGTTTAATAATAATATTATCTTGCGGCGCGCTACTGCTCTGCTCTGTCCCGCTGTCATTTTTTGTTTTGTTTCATTTTTTTTTTTCTGGTTTGTTGTAATTTTTTCTAGGTCCTTTCCTAGCTCCTAGTTGTTTTAATTTCTGCGTGTGTTTTTCCCCGCCCACATTTAATACGATTCAAGCGCCCAGTTCCTCCCATTTCATTTGCTTTTCAAATTTAACTTCCATTGTATAGAGAGAGTGGATCCTCCCCCGCCAGGGCCGCTTCCTGTGGCTTTTTGACTTTATTAAAACTAATTTTATTTTTATCTTTTCGTTTTGTGATACATTTTTTCTATACAGCTTGGAGTTGAGCATTTTTTTACCCCTCCTGCTGCTGCTGCTGCTGCTGCGACTGTAACTGCTAGTTGCTGGGTCCGTTGCCAGGCTTTTGCTGGCTTTTTACGGCCCGGCTCCATCCAGGGGCCATCTACGGGCCCGGCTTTATAGGCCAGAATGCACGAAATAATTTTCATAATAAAAGCAAAACAAAAGCAAAGGGCGGCCGTATAAAAACAAAGCGGAAAATAGAGTAGCGCCGACGGACGACGGCCAGAAGGACATTTGGCGGACGGCGGACGGCGGAAGTGCGGCAAAACAGGAACAAACGGAACAGCCAGAAGTTCATGGCTAAGCAAACTGCTTGCACTGCTTGCTTAGACTATGATTAAGTCCACAAAAAATAACTTTTAACCCTATTTAAAGTAAAGGGGAAATCGGGTAGAGTGTGTAGTCCCTCAAGTACTATATTGTATTATTTTAGACACAATTAGAAGTCCTGCCTGAGCTGAGAGGCAAGAAAATTAGATCAAAAACCATATGATCTTAGCACTGCTTACTTAGGTTAGCAACAAATATAAATATAATATAAATATAAATAACTTTAAGAGAAACTTCTTTCCATTTTGAATTCTAGCTAAGCTGTGAGCAATTAAATGACAAATAGTTTAAGAAAAACAAAAAACCCTAATGTACAGTTGTGCCGGAAGTAGAGTAGAGTAGCTTGTCAAAGTACAGTTGTGCCTGCACTGCTTGCTTTCCCACTACCTCTCCCTGTGAACTCGACTTCCTGTGAAACTCATATTTTATTTATTATTTCCAAAGCTAAGTCTTTAAAGAACATGAGTTTTAGAAGTCCAACTGGAACTGAGAGGCAAGAAATTAGATCAAAAACCATATGATCTTAGCACTGCTTGCTTAAGTTAGCTACAAATAAAAGGACAATGTTAATTTAGCTTTAAGAAAACTTTGCTTTAAAGGAAAGTTATTTCCATTTTAAGTTCTAGTTAAGCTGAGAGAATTTTAATAACAAATAAGAAAAACAAAAAAAACCCTAAAGTACAGTTGTGCCGGAAGTAGAGTAGAGTAGCTTGTTAAAGTACAGTTGTGCCTGCACTGCTTGCTTTGCCACTACCTCTCCCTGTGAACCTAACTTTCTTCCTGAAATTCCTGTGAAACTCATATTTTATTTATTACTCCAAAGTTAAGCCTTTAAAGAACATGAGTTTTCAGAGCTGCTAACTCTCACTAAATCGATTATGACCCTGTCAGAAGCCTGCAAAATGGCCCTGCATTATTTGGCCCCTTTTTCAGCGGGGAATAAAGTACAAATATGCAGACTCGGCGGCGTCATGAGCGGATTTTGGTGGCTATATGCTGGTCATTCCATTTGTGGTACCCTGTAAATGGCCCGAAAATGTATTGCGGCGTTTTATTTGCATACTTTTGTGGCCGCACACAAAATGATTTAAAATGATAATTCTGGCGGCGAGCCTATGGACTAGGCCCGAAAGTCCCTACATACGCTCACACACACACACACACACACACACACATATATCTGCTAGCCAGGCCAGGACGCTCATTGCCGCGGCGTGTAATTTTGCTTTTTCGTAATTTCAATTAAAATTATTCCACGAGCTCCGGCCGCAGATGGGCGTGCGATGAGCGGAGGAGAGGCGTTAAGGCACTCGGAGAAAGCGGCGGAAATGCCAGAGAAAGGAGAGAGAAGAAGGGAGAAAGGAGAGAGGAGAAGGGAGAGAGAAGAAGGAAGAAAGGAGCAGGGAAGAGAGGCTGAAAAAATATTTCTAGCTGCCGGGGGAGAAAGAGCAAACAATCGAGAGGCAAGTTTACAGCTACATAAGTAATACGCACTCGCCTAATGGGCTGCTGTTTCCCCGGCTCCACCCCGCTCCTGCGGCCGCTCCTTCTGCTCTCTTTTCTTGTTCTTTTGCCCAAGCGGATGCCATGGACAACCCTACCGCCCCCCCGCACCGCCCCGCCCCTTTTGCTGGGCACCGCCCCCTTGACAGTCCATCAGCCGTCGTCGTCCCAGAGCGCCATTACCGCAAAAACTTTAACGCTGAGTTGTTAGTAAAGCACACTGCGAGAAATTCTACAAAAAGGGTTGGAAATGTGAGACAACTAATTTCGGGAACTGTGAACTATTTTCTTTTAGTTAAAAGGAATTAAAAAAGCCAAAAATAATTAGAATATAGAGGAGGAGCCCAGCTAGGCTTGTCACATATAAAACATAGTCTATGTGTTTATAATAAATATATATATAGGAATAATAATAATATATAGTATTAATAATAATATATAGCAATAATATATCACTTAAAATAAGAATTTGTATTTTAAGAAATGTATATTTATTAATTAAAACTAAAAAAAGGGATAACAAAGAACCTCCTGATCTGCCTAACTATACCTATCATAACATTATAAAACTGGAAACCACTCGGCCTCAAAGCTTTATAGACTAAGCTCTATATGTTACTTATTATATATCTAATTAGTCTGATTTTAAGGAGACCTCAGCATTTATTTCTTATTTTTATTCACTTTTATTTCTTTTTTTTCTGACTTTTTTGTAGATTTTTTCTCTGTGTGCAGAGGACGAGAGGTAAAGGCAGCGAGTGAAGCTGAAGCGGCAGCAAACGAACTTAGAAACACAAACACGCGCCGCACAAACACAGACACACTCGCACGCACACAATGCCGTATTTACACACACACACACACACACACGCACGCACACACACAGAGAGGCAGACTGGAGAAGGAGATACAAGCGCATACATTGATGCTTACAATTGTAATGTCCGTGCAAGCAGAAACGTAAAAGGGAAAGGCAAAAGGGTGTCCGGGACTGGCTAGGGGTTAAGGGACCAAGGACCAAGGACCGAGGACCGAGAACCGACAGGACCAAGGCATCTGCGAACAAGGACTAAGGACTAAGACAACTCGGATCATCGCAGCTCATCCCGTCTACAATCGGAGTAGAAATCTGAAACCGAAACCGAGACCAAGACCAAGACCAAGAAACCAAATGGAAGTCAGGTCCACGCAGCTTAAAACAGCAAAGGCATTCGGGCAAAAGGATTGCACTGTAATGGCACACAGATCATGTCCTTGCCCAGATGCCAGTCGATAAATGATAAATGTTCCTGGCTTAAGGTATCTTATCCCTGTCGCCATATCTTAATTACACAAATCAGTATTAAAGTTTGGACTATTAATGGTACAGGAAACCTAATTTATTTCACACACAATAGTGTTACTAGTAAATGGAATCATAAATCGAAGTTATGACACCGATTAGGTGTTTATGTTTGAGGTTTTATTGTGTCATAAACAATGGCAAATGTGAGTGGCAACGCTGCGTATGAGTGATGCACTTATAGCTCATACGCCGTGTTGGCGGGCACCCAGGACTTGGCTTTATTTTAAGGTTTACACAGCAATTACTAGGTGCTGTTATGTTCCTTGGAGCTGGAAATAACTTTATAAATATATATTTATTTAAGCAAGCTATATGGGTCTCGTTTCTGGCTTCCTTTGAGCCTGGCTTAGAGCCAGGACTCTCGGCTGCAAGGAGAGAGTGAGCGGAACAAGAGAGCGGGCTGAAACTCACCATAGTAGTAGCTTCCACTCATTGCTCCTGCGGCGCTGCACACTCACAGGCAGGACTCACTCACTCACTAGCTCTCGCTCGGCACTTGCCGATTGCCATTTCGTGGCTCGTGCGATGTCCTTTCGTCCTTCTGTCCTAGTCGGTTCATCTCATCTCAGCAGCTGCCTTTGGCTTTGTGCGCGGCAACTCTTCCATTTGATTTCTTTGGGGGCTCTGTCTTTTTTTAGCCTGGCGTCACTCTGCCTTCGCCAAAAGACCGGAAAGTGGGTCATTTTTGCTACGGTTGGGCCAGAGTGCCTGAGTCTGAGTCTGAGTCGAATTCGTGATTCGGAATTCTGCAGCTGAGACTGCAGAACTGAGTCCAGGAGACACGAGACACGGTACAGGAGACAGGCGACAGGAGACACTGGCGAAAGGAGGCTGAAACTCAAGCCGTAGACTCAGTCCGGACCTGTCTGTTGTTCTTGTTAAATAAACCATGCCGGTGCAGAGATATATATAGCGTATATATACGCCAGTGTGCTGGTAAAATTACACAGAGGAAAATCTCTAAATAATACCCACTTAAGTCACAGTGGGAAAAAATCTAGCCAGCAAATATTAAGGGAGACCTTTTGGTAAAAATTATAAAGAAAAAATTATAAGAACATTGCTTGGAGTTTATGTTAGAATTTTAATCAAGGATATCTAACCTATGTCTTTAATTTAAAAATGTACTCCATTTAGTGCTTATTTTATTTATTTTTTCAAACTTAACTATTGGAAACTTCAATTTTGAATATTAAATATACTTTAGGCTTTAACTTTTAGCTTTTATATATTTATAATATTCTCTATTATTTGTCATGGGCTTAATTCCCCTTTCTCGCAGTGCTTTTATGGCCATCCGGGGCCGGCTGCTCTTGAGGGGTTTTAATTTGCAACTTAAGGAAATATAATATAATGGCAAACTTTAAATTTTTGATAATGCCGGCAACAGCCACAGAGTCAACTGCTTGGCAACCACTGAAGGATAAGGCCAAAACCGAGACTGGGACCGAGACAGGGGCGGAGTTAGCTGGGGACAGAGATAGAGACAGCTATAGAGATAGTGTGAGCACATCGTTAACAGTAGGTCCTTCGTCCTGCCGAGAAGTGCCAGCCTGAAATGGCTAGAGCTGCCAACTAAGTGTAACCTTAACCAAGGTATCCAAATTAGGTTTTTTTATAAACTATTTTTGCCATTAAGAAGGCATCCGATTAGTAGAAAATTACCACCTTAGTGGGCTTTAATTGTAGCGATTGAAAATACAACCAATTAATGTTTCGTCAGGCTTCAGAATCACAGATCAGAACCTGGCAGCTTACTGAGCTGTAAGCCCGTAAATATATTGCCAAATTTAGCCTGAAAATATCCAAGTCGGGGCCGGGGCCGGGGCCGGGGCGCCACATGCTGACGTGCAGCCAGCCAAGGTGGCAAGCTTCCATCTTGCCAGGCTGCCTGGTTGCTTGCCACTCGTCCTGCTGCTGTCAGCTGCTGCCACCTCGTCCTTCTACCCCGACTGAGTCCTGCTACCGAGAGCTTCTTCCACTTGAACTTCTTCATCATCTTCATCTTCAGCGTCTTGAATTTTGCGTAGTTATTTTGGCAAGTGCAAACGAGCAATTTGAAGTGCTTAAATATTTGATATTGGTTTTGCTTTGGCACGGCACAACTCCTTCTCGTCCTGGGGGCCGCCAAATCTTAATGCCACCTCCTGTTGCCTGTTGCCTCTTCTCCTGCCCAGGCGCAGTGTGCAACATTTTAATGAAATTGTACAATCATCTAGAGAAGTGCAACTGCAACTGCAACTGCAACTTGGATTCGGCTCTGGGAGGAGTCTGTCTGTTGGATAAATTTCAAATAAATTAATTTGCGCCTCGCCACCCATAATTACATCGTTTGGACTGGCCCAAGGATCGCTGCAAGGATATATCTATATATCTGTGTATCTGTGTGTATGCAAACGAATTCAATTCGAATTACTTGGCTCTCGGTTCCGGCTAAATTTTGTAATACCAAAATCAATTAGATAATTGTTTGCACTTGTGTGCACACACATGTTACTTGTGGCTCTCTCTGTGTGTGTGTGTGCGAGTGGGTGTGTGTGTGTGTGTGTGGGGTGCTTAGTGTAATTGTTAAATTATCGAATGTGGAGGATTCAATTCTGGGCTATGCCCAGCCATGTCCAGTTCACTCGAATGCCTCGAATCCCTGGCAGGACCCACTGCTCCCTGCTCGGCCCCCTTGGCAGCAGATTAAGGGGGCAATAAATAGGCATTAAGTGGGGCAGACAAGTACCAGGACACGGCGCAGGAACAGCAGGCAAGGACAGCCAGGATCTGGAGCGACTCAAGCAGCCACGAGGAGCCACAAAGAAATGTAAGTAAGTCGCATGGAAATGTTTTTTTTTTTTTTTCTGCAATTTGTTGTGGTTTGATGCCGATGCGAGCCGGTCTCTTAGCTACACCGCAAGAAACTATGCCAAACTTCTTAATTAAATATATTTAAAAAATAAATCTGTACAGGATTCATACCAAAAATCCTAGAAATATGATTTTTGATTAAGGAATTATCGAAGATATATATAAAAGAGATTTTCTAACCACTTTTCAAGCCTTTCCTTTTCCCTTTATAGTTACAGACTCAGCTCAAAGTAAGCTAGTCTTTCGCCCAGTGTGTCCTGATGCTGAGCTTGCTCCTGGCCAGGACCCAAGACCAGCTGGAGGAGCTGGAGGAGCCAGGGAGCTTGACAAAGATGAGCTCGCGGATGAAGGCGCAGCATCAGAATCAGCAGAAGCAGACGAAAGATTGTGGCATCCTTCAAGTGGATTGCTGCTAGACAAGCTGAAATTAAACACCAGCGGGAGGGGTCGCTTTCCCCGGGGGGGAATGCCTCAAATGGCGGGCTGGCGGCCATATGGCCTGGGTGGCGGCAGCTGGAGCAGCAGCAGGAGCAGCAGCAGGAGCAGGAGCAGCAGGAGCTGGAGCAGGAGCCTTGGCTTGCGATGACGATAAGCGCTGTAAAGTTGAGGAAGCAACCGTAAAGAAGTTCATCCAGCTACAATGAAAGGGGAGCAAGAGGGGGGGAAGCGGGGGGGNGGGGGTTAGGGGGGCTAAGGGGTTAAGGGTGAGCCGGGGGGCGAGGCAGGGCAGAAGGGGACTTAAAGTAAGACATTTTATATGAGAAACGAATTAAAATGGAATGAAGGGAACTATCAGCGATGAAGGAGCGCAGATTAAAGGGCAGGACGAAGTGAGAGAGAGAGAGAGAGAGCTGGCCAGGCCTGAGTCCTGGCGTGAAAGAGACGGGTAATAAATACAGATAAATGGAATAGATAAGACAGATTACAGATGAAATTTATGTGTGCGGGGGGGAGGAACAAACGAGCTGGGCAGGAAGAAAGCCAAGCAAATAAGAGAGTCCTGGCGAGTGAGAGTCCTGGCGAAATTAACCGGAAAAGAAAGAGCCGAAGAAATGCAAAGGTGCCAAGGCGAAGGAGGACGAAAACACAAAAGAAAGCGATTAAAAGTTAAGGAAATGACACAAAGATAGGGAAACAGGATGCAGGACAGCCTGCAACGTCAGATAAGAGAGTTAAGATGACAGGACCTCGAAGAAAAAACGAGATGAGGGGAAATTAAGTGGCAAGGAAAGCTGCAGGAATGCAATTAAATACAGAAAACAACTATTCAAAGCACAGAAAGATAAACAAATTGTGGCCATAACCATATTATTGTTATTCATCTTCCTTAACGACAAAAAGCCAAAGGATCAGGAGCCGGCAAAAGGAAGAACCACAAAGTATTAACCTAAAGGAAAATGATTAAAAGTAAGAACAAAAGTCTGCGGGGCCTCCGAAAAGAAATATGCTTATCTGGGATCTGGGGCACTGAAGGAGGCAATAAGAGCTGAGAACATTTTATAAATATAATGCGAATTTCAAGGACCTGCGGCATATCAGAAGAGGAAGCCCAGCCCGTGCACTTGCAGCACTTTCTGAATTCTCCGAATAAGGCTGAGAACCGAGGCGGAGAAACAAGGAGAACTGCGAAAAGTTGCTGGCAATCGCTCGAATTGCCAAGGAATGCGGCTCTCTCTCTCTGTCTCTCTATCTCTATCTCTTTCTCTGGATCCCTCTTTCTTTTTTACTCCTCTTCCCCCTTCTTGCTTTCTCCCCCTTCTTGCTTTCTCCCTCTACTCACTTTCTCCCCCTTTCTCAACGCAACTCACTTTTGTTGCCCGAAAGAATTTGCTCATTAGAACTTGGCGCAGCTGGCAAACTTTTGTCAAATAGCACACAGCCTATCCTGGGGATGCCACGCCCCCTTCTGGACCGGCCAGGGCCCCCCTTAGCAGCCCCTGCCCTCGGACTGGGCCATGTTCCATGTTAGTTAGCAAAAGCGAACTAAAGAGCATCGCACAATTGCATGTTGACTACCATAAAACCCATCGCGATGCATGCCACAACACACAAGCGCGTGTTTAGAGTTCGATAAACAGCAGGGTCCAATTAAATAGGAGCCCTACAAAATTATATGTACTATTAACTGATTTTGGGTAATAAGTAAATAAGTTAAAATGTAAATATAATACACCAAAACTTCAGAGAAAAATACATATTTTAAGTAACTAAATATAATAAGCTATGTACTTCAGTTTATACCAATTACTTTGTCAAAGAATGCTATAATAAAGCCAGGCTTCTTTACTTATCTACAAAAGAAAGCCATTAAAGATGCTGAAATTTAAACCTGCAATGCAATACTCGCTCTCTACTTTTTAGATACAAAAAAACCAAATGGAATGTGTTGCTGCGGTCTCAGATTTCATTTTAATTTGCTCTCTGCGTGGATATATGACGAGGCATCTATTATTTTGACCGCATCAGTGCAGGATGCACTCCAGTGGCGGGTATCCCCCGAATTCCCCATACCCCAGCCCCCAGCCCCCCAGCTCACCGAACTATGTGGCTGGAGAAGTGTGCGCCAAGCATGTGGAACAAAACGCAAAAGTTGAGCAAACTTTTGCGGCGATCTCCGAAGGCAGCGCTGGCAAGAACGCGAATAACTCGAATGCCTCGACCATGAGATACCCGACCAGCAAGGCCCGTATATGCTGCCCCCAAAAGAGCAATGTCCTGAGCAAGAGCTATAGATATATGGCAGGGATCAATAATAAATGGAAACAAAACAACTGAACATCTTACTATAATAGTATATTTTATATAATATTTATTTTAATTGTAAAGTTATAAGAAATATAAGGACCAGAGTCCAAACACACACTTCAACAAGTAAACAAATATGTCCTTCTCAAGATCAGAATCTCTAAAGCTATAATTACTTGTGGTACTTATTATTTTAAACACTTTCCTATATTCCCTTTGCATTCCAGGCATTTGGCCTTTAAGGATTATAATATCTAGATATTGAAACAATAAATATTAATACTATTTTACCCCTACATACGATATACCCCTGAGAGATGCGAGTGCCGGGTATTGCAGAAAAATAAGCAGAAAAGGAAAGAGGGAGGCAAATAAAGCGTGTGGAAAGAATGCACGCATGCCTGCACACACACACACACACACACACGCTAGCTCTCGCACACGAACGCACACACACGGCTGATAGAAAAAACAATACATTTAATTAAAGTTGAAGATGAGTTGCAGCGTAGAGCTAGCAACTTGCCACATTGTGCTCCAGCTAAAAGTACTTTAAAAATTGCTATGTCGGGCGGGGGGCGCAGAGGAGGTCACTGAGTGGACAGTCAAGGTGAAAGAGAGCAAACTCTCGAATTTAATTAAAATTATATTCCCAACAATATCAGAGAAATGCAAAACTTTAAAGCGCAAATTATCCCCGTCCCCATGAAATCGCATCACCTCCTAAATTCCTCCTGCTCTTTTTGTGCCTCGTGCCTCGGTGCACTATCCACTCTCTCTCCCATCAGTTGGCCCATTTATATCAATGGGATAACAGACACTGTCAGAAATAGCTATAAAATACAGAGGTATCGTCACACTGGGCGTATACTTACTCTGGTCCTTATTGCGTATACGCAGGGTAGGACCAGGCATGAGATTTAAATAAATAAGGTAAAAGCTTATCAACCGAATGGCATTTATCATATTTTATTTATTTGATTATATTACAATAAATATAATTTTTATTATCACTCTGGGCGTATACTTAATATTATGTTTGTAATGTATACGCAGGGTGTGACAAGGATTAAGAACTAAATAGATAAGATAAAAGCCTTTTACCTATATAGCATTTATTTAATGTTTTTAATGTTTATTGTTTAATGTTAAGACCTTTAAATTATAATGTTAAATGTCCCACTAGGCGTATACTTAGTTTTGTCCTTATTGCGTATACGCAGCGTATGTCACGAAATGAGAACTAAATATATACATAAGGTAAAAGCTTATCAACTGTATGGCATTTTTTTAATTTAATTTAATCTATTTAATTTTATTTTATATATTATTTGTAATGACACTCTAGGCGTATACTTAATATTTTGTTTGTAATGTATACGCAAGGTGTGACAAAGAGTAAGGACAAGATAAATAAATTAAAAGCTTTTTAACTCCTTGCCATTTACTAATAATTATGTTTTTTAATTAATAATAATGTTAAATATTTAATTTTTCAGTCTTAAGACAAGTAACTTCCTTGATTTTGAAATATTATGTATACGCACATTATGCCTAGCTTTTATGAAACTTAATCGTAATCCTTATCAATTCTATATCATTATATTATATATTATTATATATTATATTATTATATTATATTATTATATTATATTATATATTATATATTATATATGTTATATATTAATTAAAAATTTTAAATTATATATTATATTATATCCTTTAAATATCCTCGTGTAGCAAGCTGCACTTGCACTTTCTCAGTGCAAAAGTTTGGCCAAAGAATTGTTGTCGCTTCATCCTTTTAGGTACTGTTATCCCCCGGCCCTCGACAGCCCCCGCCCCCGGGAGCCGGTCCCCTCCTCCCGCTCCCCTGACTGTTGTTAAACAACGCTCGACGCTATCAGCTTGATGAATAAAACTTTCTGCGCCAGAGGACCGAGCGGAGAGCCGTGGAGCTCCGCACAGCCACAGTCACAGTCAGAGCCGCAGAGTCACGTCACGAGTCCTGGACAGGAGCTGCCACGCCTCCTAACAAGTTACCAGTTACTAGTTGCCAAATCCCCCCCTCCCCCGTTCCTTGGAACCATTGCCCCGCGGCGTGATTGTCAAGTCATGTTTTAAAATGTTGGCCAACCAAATTGGGCAAACATTTCGAAGTGCATTCGAAATTAGCAAATTGCTACGGCACAGCACCGAGTACCAAGTACGGAGTCCTAGAGCCGGCGAAGGCGGCGACGGAGCTGGGCGTGGCCAGGACTATGGCTTTGGCATTTATATGGGATTGCGAGTCGGAATTACCCGAAATCATTTGTAATTCTAAGTGCGCCTTGCGTTGATTTTAGCTGCCTCTCCTGGCCTTGGGGCACTCATTGTTGTGGGTGTGTGTGTGTGTGTGTGTGTGTGTGTTAAGGGGGGTCCTTGACGGGTTGGTAGAAGTAAAAAGGGATTCTGGGGGGCTAGCAGGGGAAGGCCATCTGCGATGGAGCAACAGTTTCAATTGCAAAATGCCATTTCCGTCTACTGCCAGTCGCTGCCAGCACTCAGTACCCTGGAAATCTCTGAAGGAGCGGGAAAAGCTCACAGGAACTGCCATTTTTTGCTTTCTATTTACTCAGAATTTAGTTGGAGTTGAAATTATTTAAAATAAATATCTAAACTAGGCTCCAAATTTAGGTAGTGAGTAGTATTTGTGGTGGGCTTTCTTTTTAAAATGCAAATAAATGTTGAACTTAAAACTAAGACAAATAACTTAAATGTTAGTAAATTAATATATATATTTCTAAATAAATTCATATTAATATGTGAGGATTTAAAGCCTTAAGCTATTAAAATAAATATATAAACTAACCCCCAGATATAGGTAGTGGCCATACAAGTTCAATATTTCTTCTAAAAAATTCAAATAAATGTTGAAGTTAAAACTAAGACAAACAACTCAAATGTTAATATATTAATTATATATTTATAAATAAATGCATATAAATATGTAAAGCTTTAAAGAGCCTTAAGCTAAGGAAGATTAATTAGGAAACCTAGATATTTTCTCTGCTGAATTAATTTAAACATTAATTAGTAGCCTAACCTAACTACTAACCCTACCATCCAGGGTATTACAAGAGAAAAAGGTAATTTCCCAGTCGATGTCCTCGGCAAGGATGTCGGAGCTGTCAAGCTGCAGCGGCATGCCATAACTGGAGGTGCAGAAATAATCGAGTTTACGTATGGCCAGTGAGTACAGAAAGTGCGCGGGGGGAAAATGTGGGAAAATGCGGAAAAGTGCGGGGAAAACACTGGAGGATGTCGCGCAGTCGACAACAATAAATGCTAATTTCCTTCGCTGCACATAAAACATTCTTAATTGAAAGCGCTGACGTAAATAGCCCAGGCTTCTGGCCCAAAAGGAGTCTGCAGGGGGGCAAAAACGAGTGAGTGCCCCATCAAAATTGACAGCTACTTAGGCCCAGGCCCAGCCACGCCCACTCTTCCGCCTTTTCCACGGTGCACAAAAGGACAAAAAAAAATGAAGGCAAACACCCAGAGAAGCCACGCAGGGCAAACAAGCAAATAAACAGGCACAAAAAGCTACACTAACACTTACTCATACACACGGAAGGACCTCGCACGCACACAGACACAGTCACAGTCACAGCCACAAGGCAGCCAGGACGAAGAATAAGACGCAGACAGATAAACACGGGAAAGCCGAAACAATGGAGGACTCTGCCACAACCACAAAAAGTAAGTAAGTGAATGCCCTAACTTACAGCTAATTGTGTACAGAAACAAACAAGATTTAAGTTGTTAATTCTAGTGAATTAAATAGTAACAGGCTTAAATATAAAAAGCTATAACTTCAAGGCGGTAGCTATGCATAAATATAACTTATACGCCCTGGGGGTCACAGCTCTTTGGGCAGAGTGCTTACTTTTACATTTAAAAGTTTAAAAGCAAACATTTTGGCAAAAGGGTTTTCAAATCTATATATAATTAAGCAGAATAAAGTAGAGAATTTAAGATTTGTAAATAGAGGCACTCAATAAATAAGGCGGAACCTATGCATAAATATAACGTATACGCCCTGAGGTTCACAGCTGTTTGGGCAGAGTGCTTACTTTCGCATTTAAAAGTTTTAAAGCAAACATTTTGGCAAAAGGGTTTTAAAATCTATATATAATTAAGCAGAATAAAACAGAGAATTTAAGATTTGTAAATAGAGGCACTCCATAAATA
The DNA here is from genome assembly GCA_008042775.1 of Drosophila pectinifera. Classification (NCBI taxonomy): domain Eukaryota; kingdom Metazoa; phylum Arthropoda; class Insecta; order Diptera; family Drosophilidae; genus Drosophila; species Drosophila pectinifera. The sequence goes on along the minus strand of VNKC01004508.1, from coordinate 47,361 downwards.
AGGCGGAACCTAAGCATAAATATAACGTATACGCCCTGAGGTCTACAGCTCTTTGAGCTTACTTTCGCATTTAAAAGCCTTAAAGCAGACATTTTGGCAAAAGGGTTCTAAAATCTATATATAATTAAGCAGAATAAACCAGAGCCTTTAAGATTTGCAAATAAAGGCACTCAATAAATCGTATAACTAAGTTAGAGAGAGAAAAGTCCCCCAGCAAATGCATAAATCTGTGCCGACAATTGGTCGGACATATCTGCCACCTGTCTGGTGGCGCCCCTGAATACGAGGACCCTCCTTTCGGCGAAAGGGCATTAAAACAAATGGGGAAAGTTGGGGCTGGGGCTGGGGCTGGGAGCGGGGGATCAGGACAGAGACAAAGCACAATATGAATATAATGAATAAATTGGCATATGTAATGCGTTTGCCCAGCGGAGGGGAGGCTGGAGGTAGTAGCGGGCGTGGCACCTGGAGATTTGCCTTGAATGTGGCACTGATTATATGCCAAGAGTGTGCGTAGAGAGCGGTGATGATGGCTGCTCAGCGGGGGGGGAATCCCCGGTTGAGCAAGGAAATCATATAGGGACAAAGAACTGAAGGAAGCAGGGGTCGCCGACCAGCCCTCAACTCTGACATTTGTCTCTGTCACCGCAGATTTGCTTATCTCGCGCTGATGTTTTGAGTTATAGCCATCGATAAGCGATAAATGCGACAGTTTATCATTCGATTCATCACAATTTGGGACATATGCTCGGGGCTATGTCTCGGATTTAACAGTCAGTCACACATTGATTGATTATACCAAATACTTTTTAGATTTTGCCAATTTTCTAACAGATAGAAATAGATATATATTCAAGGCATAAATTAGCCCTGGCCTATTCCCACAACATGGAAAGGTAATTCATCTTCCCGAGTGTTTGATGCCCTTTAAAACTGCAATCATGTATCGATAAATCGCAAATTGCTCGAACGTCACTCGATTACAGATATTGATGATGAGTAATGCCCTGGCTGCTTGCCATTAGTTCATTGATTGTTTGCCAAATGCTGACGCAGATGAGCGGGGCTGCCCCGGTGCAGTTCTTCAAATAATTTCAAGCTCGCGAGCATTTTGACTGGTTTATGCGTGTAATTAGAGAGACACACACGGGCGCGGCAGCACCAGTGCTGCAGCTGCACCCTCCCTCCCCCTCTGGCCCTCTGTAAAGCCACCCGGCACTTGGCATGCGACCCTCGCCCCCGCAGCACCCCTGGCAGGACTCGTGGCAGGTCCCTAATGCCGCTTCTTGTGCACACAAAATTACACGACATTAGCATAATGTGATTTTGTAAGCATCTGATTTGCACACACACTGGCGCAGATATGATGCGCGTGTGTGGCCCTAAAAGAGTGTGTGTGCGTGGTTGTGGGCGAGGGTATGGGTGTGTGTGTGGGTGAGGTTATGGGTGTGTGTGGGTGTGTTCAACTTGTTGACTTCATTTCGCCCCCAACAGGCACTGAGAAAAAGATTGAGAAAGTGACACGTCCAAAGATTAATGAAGAAAACTGAATTGCTGATAAAAAAAAGGTTTAAAATGTTTCAATTCTAATTTAAAAAATATAAATATAAGCTTTATTAATATTATTTAATATATAATATTTAATATTTAATATTCGCTATTTATTAATATTAATTCTGTGATTTTTAAAACCCTTACGTTGCCCAGAAACAAATATTTAAGACAAGCCTTTAAGCTGTTCTGTCTTTACTCAATACTTTATTCAATAAAAAATTCTAATAGATAAACAAAAGTACTAATATTTTTAATAATAATTAAAACTTGGTTACTGTTCCCTTATTTATAATAATAAATATATAAATAAATATATATTTACAAAGAATTGAGTATACAAAAAATGTTATTGCTAGTTTCTAGGCACCTTTTCAATTGCTTTGAAATGCCTGGCAATTTCTTTGGCATTCATGATAACCATACTCCCATGATAAATATTAAAAGGCAGTAAAAACTGCAATTTATAATAAATAAATAAATATATATATATTTACAAAGAATTAAGTACCCAAAAAATATTATTGCACATTTCTAGACACCTTTTCAATCGATTTTAAATGCCTGGCAATTTCTTTAGTATTCATGATAACTATACTCCCATGGTAAATATTTTTATAGGCAGTAAATTTATCTCAATTGTAATTTAAATAATTAAAGGCAATAGGAACAGTATGGCCTAAAAAATATACACAAATATCTTGCCATAATCAGAGATATACTATTCCCGATTTCATCAACGAAAACATCTCATTTTCTATTATCAATACCCAAAAAAAATCAATATGGCTCATGCCAAACAAAAATGTAACCCTCTATTTCCCGAATAAAATATTTAAAATCATAGATTTAGACACCCTTTGAAGTGATTTCAAATCCGTGCCATTTCAGCCTCGGAAAATATGTATTTAAGCTGTAAACACAAAGTGACATGTGGATAAATATTAATCGGATGTTGTGCCATATCACGTCGACTAGTGACAGCTAGAGCTACTATTTCTGATGCGAAAAAAGGAAGCTAAAGCGTGCTGTGACGAATCGGTGGTCTATTTTTTTGCCTGTACACACACACACACGAGAGGAGGGGGAGGAGCCCAGCTTCCTGCCACTTTAGTCCTTTAGTCCTAAACGCTGCAAATGAGCAAGTGTCGCATGTCGAATCGCTGTGCCCCCTCGATTTCCAACCCTCCGCGACTGCATTGATTTCATGTCCTGCGTCCTGGCCTCCCCGCCTCCCCGCTGGCTCGCCTCCACGCATCCTGGCCCCAGCACTCGGTGCTGCATCCTGCGACTGTCATTGATGCAGTCATTCATTTTTATCAGGCCAACCCAACGCGCATGCAATAAAGGCAAAAGAAGCAGCACTGAAATCAACTCTCGATGCAATTTCACGCGATTTGGGGCGGGGCAGGCGGGGGGGCGTGCAAATGCAAGGACATTTTGGGGGACACTGGGGCGTGGCAAGAAGAATTCAAGTGTCTGCCACGCTATGCACACCGTCGGTCCGATGTTCATTCCCCTGTAAAACTTTGCCATTGTGGTGGCACCTCGCCAATATTAAGCTCATACCCTTTCAAAGGCAGCCACAAATATTTAGTTTGAGCCCGGAAATCTCACCAATAACTAGGGTTTATTTTTAGTTAAAGATTACTTAAAATAGTATAAGTATAATATAAGCAAATATATTTATAGTTACTGCTAAAACTGGCTTTATTTAATTAGTAACTATAATAATATTGATTTTAACAGATATATCAGCTTTACTCCAAAGATACATTATACAAGCATATATTAACTAAATATTTATTAGTTTTAGGTATTAAAAAATACAATTCTTTTTTTCATACTTGCATTTTAGCTATATAATTTAGGTACTAGGTATTTAAAAATCAAATTTTATTCTTTATGTTTGTATATAATAATTGTTATATGAAGCACTCCTCTATAAGAAGTTATGGCTTCTTATTAAGGACTCTTTTGCTTATTAAGAAAAGCATATTAACTTCTTAGGTTAACTCTCTCCAAGATAACTTTATCTATAAGTATTTAAAAAACAATTTAATCTTCTTACTTGCATATTAGCCAAATATCTATGGGTATTTAAAAATCCATTTTAAATCTTCATACTTGCATATTAGCTATGGATTTACTGGTATAAGGTATTTATTTATTAAGGTTTTTAATCTTCCTACTTGCATATTAGCTAAATATTTATTGGTTTTAAGTATTTTAAAATTAAATTTTATTCTTCATATTTATATAAATTTAAGCACACCTCTCTAAGAAGCTATAGCTTCTTATTAAGGAATCCTTTGACTATTAAGAAACCTAAATCAATTACTTAGGCTAACTCTCTCCAAGTTAACTTTATCTATAAGTAATTAAATACAGCGGAAAACTTAATGAACCACCTCAGCATATACAGAAATCGATTTCTAACATCCATAAGAATAAAGATCCTGTGGACCTGTGCCTCTTTTTCGTATCTGGACAGCGATCGAAGCGATCTCCTAGCGTATCCAAGGCTTCGCTCCCTGGTGGCCACCTGTGCACCCTGTGTGTGTCTCTGTAAGTGTGTTATTTTTCCCAAAAAAAAAAAAACACACACACACCCCTCTGAGATTGCACTTGCCTTCGCCATACACACACCTACACACACATGCCACAAGCTGAGATTCATTTGGCATTTTGTACGCCGTTTTTCGTCAATTTCGATTTCGATTTCGAGCTGTGCTCTTCAGCCGGGAAAACTCATCGTCCCTCGTCCTGCGGCGCCCCTCTGATGTCTTGTCCCCGACTTCCTACGCCTTCCCCTGCCCCCCTGCCGCCATTCGAAGCTGGTTGTGAATGCACATCTGGAGTGGAGTGGAGCCAACCAACGTATGCGCATAGCTAAAGCCTCTTTGGTTGCCCCTTTCCAATTGTGAAATCACCGCCCATGAGCCCAGAGCTTTCCCTTCTTTTGCATGCCACCGCATAACTGGGTACACTGGGAAAAAACTACAGGACTATATGGATTTAAGCTCTATTAAAAAAGGTTTTAGGCAGGACAACCACAGATCTATTTAACAATACAGTTCCAATAAGATATGTATTCTTCTATGGTTATATTAACATTATAGAAATGTTATGTAGAAAAATTAAAAATATATTCCTCAAAGCATGCTTATTTATATATATATATATATTGGAATTTTTTGTATATCAATTTCGATCAATTTTAAATGAAATAAATCGATATACATGCTATCAGGCTAAATATAAAAAGAAGTTGTAATTTGTAAGTCTTATCAAGCTGTTTCAAGAGTAAATCCTAACTGAAAGTAATTATTTTGAATTATAAAAAAATATCGATAATTTATAAAATTTTTTGTATATAAATTTCGATCAATTTTAAATTAAATAAATCGATATACACGCTGTTTATCAGGTTCAATATGCTAGGAAGTTATTATTTTAGCCTAATAAAGCTGTCTCAAGAGTTAAAATATAAATCGATATTGTAACCATCAATTTCATGATCGATTTCGATATATTACTTTACAATAAATCGATATTTTTATTGTGTATATCGAAATTTTCCCCAGTGTTCAATGCGAGGCGAACGGGAGTAGCTGCCGACTTGGCAATCTATCTCCATCTATGCGATTGTCTATCCATTTCTCTTGTCCATTTGTCTGCGCCCCCCCGTGCCTACTTACGCCCCACCCCCCGCCTGCTTCCGACCCTCTGGCATTCCTGGGTTGTTCATCTGCGCTTTGTTCTGTGTAGTCTGCTGCATAATTTACCGTTAGAGTCAATAGTGTTTTCCAAACTTTAATTAAATTTGCGCTTCTCAGCGTTCCCACTGCCATGTGTGCGATTGTGTGCACCCTGGCAGGTGGAAGGTGGAAGGTGGAAGGTGGAAGGTGGCAACCCTATTGACTGCTGGCCACGGAGCCACCATGGAGCAAATTGCTAAAAAAGCCCTCATCCGCACACAAAAAACCAAAACCCAAGCCACAACCAGCGGCGAAGGGGAAGCGAGTAAATAAAAAGCAGAAAATACAGAAAATAGAAAAACCGGATGGCAAATTAAAATAAATACATGCCTCAAGGTGTTTGCCGGGTAATTAACTGCTGCTAAGCGGGGACTGGCTCTAGGAGCCCCAAACACTTCGCAAATATTTATATAGTTTTAATTAGCGCGATTTTTCGCTAATTATAAACAATTTGACAGCTCCTGGCTTTTATCACCATGCTTTTGACATGTTTATGGGTTTTTTGATTAAATTGATTGATTAATTTTGTATTTGCTTGGGTTGCATTTTATTTTTTAGGATATTTAAATAAGTATCGATGGGATTGGCAGTTGGTAGCATAATTAAAGCCGAAGCTATAAACATAAATAAACTAAATCAGTTAAATATTTGGGCCATTAAATTGTAATTACCAATGGGTTTCCTCTGGTAAATACTTTGATTATATTTGTGGTGCATTTATATTTTTATAAAATTATTGTTATGAATATATATATATGTACAAATTAAATTAAATTTTGTTTATTTTTTATAAGTGACAAATGATGACCTTAAAACTACCAAAGACCTATTTTAAAGTGATCTTGGAACCTTGAAAGTTGAGAAGGAACTACTTTATGTAGAAAAACTTTGTAAAAATAAATTCCGTTTAATAATAAAAAGTATACTTGCATTATTAAAAGGGCTTGCATCATTAAAGGAGCTAAAATTTTGTCCAGAAGACACGAGCATATATTTTTATACAAATTCAATTTAATTTTGTTTATTTTTCATAAATGCTTACAAAAATATTACCAAAGCCTCAAAACTACCCAAAACCTAATTTAAAGTGATCTTGGAATCCTGAAAGTTGAGGAGAAGCAACTTTATGTAGAAAAACCTTTGTAAAAATAAATTCCTTTTTATAATAAAAAGTATACTTGCAAATTTGGGGAAAAATCTTAAAGTTATGTCTTTAAAACGGCTGAAATTTTGGCCAGAAGCCACGAGCATATTGTGCAGACTCTGCCAATTAGTGCTTATGTTATCGATACCTTGTGATCGGATTACCAGGCCTTGGAGTGCCTATCGAGATATCGGAATACAGGAGAGCGATTACGATTCCGTGCGCTTCGAGGCCATTCGGTGCCATTGTGTGCGTGCTCCTTGGTGTGTTGCTTTAAGCATTACCACCAGCTGCGTGTCGATTTCTATCTGTCTACCTTTGGCATACGGACCTCCAGGACCCCCATATGTGCGCCGCATCCTGCCTACCCCCGGCCAGCCCCCCGTGTAACCGAGCCCCGCACACACAATGCACTCTCGGTGAGGTGGAAGTTCCATCAATCGCATCGAATTCAATGCGTTAACATTTGCCTCCATTGCCATCTAGCATTTATCCTGCAGCTGGCACAGACACACACACACGCTGCCGCACACACACTGAAATGCGAGCACGCACAACATATACACACACGTGTGTGGGATATACGATGTCTATCGTACAATAACATCGTGGGGCACACAGGCATTCCATCATCGCAGGCCAGGATGCTCTCCATTCTCCGCTGGAGGTCCTGGCCAAATGCGGGCAGCAGTCCGCGTCGCCCCGCCTCCTGCGGCCCCTGTCATCAGTCCTTGTTGTGTGTGAGTGTGTGTGTGCGGTGTGTGTGTGTGTGTTTGCCCCTCCTGACTTGCTTGCATATTTAAACGACATTTAATCAATGCTGCCAGCCGTTGCATAAACCGCACGCAAAAGCCTCCAAACTATTTGCCCGCACAAACACACTCGACGAAAACTTTAGGCCTTAAACTCTGGCATTACTATGCCAAAAATCGAAAGGGTAATATATGTTTCTCCCAGTGCAGGGCATGGCGCACACAGCTGCGAGGATAATCCAACTGTTGCACAAACGGCAAGAAGAGGCGACTGTTGTGGGGCCACAGGAATGGACTAATTGATAACCTCAACGGGAGCGAGGCCAGGAATGTTGTTACCCAGGTTAGAGCGGCGGCATAATCACTACGGTAATTTGTCTAACAGTTTGGCCCCAAAATTCTGGCATTGTCTTGGCCAACAATCAAGAAACACACCGAAAGCCAACAGGCCAGGTGCCTTGCCTGCGAAATGGCCCTATGAAAATGCCTGCTGATCTATTATATTCTCTCTGAAAAATTTGCATAACAAAATGTTATAAACTCACACAATTAACACCTTGTTTAAGAGTACTTTGCCTGGAAGCTAAAATACATGCATAAAGCATCTATTGAAGCCAACAAGCAGTTTGGCATAAAAGAAAGGTTACATCAAAACTAAAACATCACTTTAATAGTCTTGGTGGCAAATTGCCTAGCAGGTGGAATAACACCTTGGCAACGAAAATATATAGATACCGACTAAAAGCTTTAAAGGCTCTTTAAGCCTAAAATGACAGCTGTACTTAAAGCATATTTATGAAGACCATAAATACGGTTTATTAATATTAAGGCTACCTATTTTCCTAATAAGCTATTGCTTACTTTTAATGATTTTTTCTGGTCTATTGATCTACCAATTAATCAACTGCTCCTGCCTGGCCAACTATAACGCGGAGCAACTAATATGCTGCCCGGTTAATCAGATTCCCTGTTAATCAGTCAGACTCAGGCCCACTGACCACTCTCAGGATCAGGTTCAGGCTCGGGCTCAGGCTCGGGCATTATTCTTAATGCGTTCTGGGTTTTCGTCTCTCTGTTTTCGCACTTTTTGCTTGGCGCTTTAATTAAATGTCACTTTGATCGAAATAACTGTGGCTGTGAGTGTGCGTGTGTGGCTGCGAGTGTGCGTGTGTGGCGTGTGATGTGTGGGTGTATGTAAACAAGCCTGTGCACAATTTGATCCAATAATCACACGCAGCAAGGCTCCCCCAAAACATCCCCTTTTTCCTGTTCCTTCCACCGCCCGGGGGCCTCAGCAGAGATGGCACTCAAAGAGCGATAGATTCGATAATTATTGCCAGCTTTTGATAACAATATCGATATTATGACAGTAATAGTTGTAATATCTATCATATTTCGAGATATATAAAAATATGTACTTGTATATGTATTAATAATAATAATAATAATACGTCCTAGAATAGGACAGGTCCTACAAAAGGACATGTTTAAATTATAAAAAAGATAAGTAAGCTCAATTATCGATTATTATCAATTTAGAAATGTAGACGATACATGCGATATGATTTGCCCTCATTATTATTATTATTATTATAGATATATAAAAATATATACTTGTGTGTAATATATATTAATACAAATAAATATAGATGTTTTTATAATAATACGTCCTAGAATAGGTTGTCCTCCAAAAGGACCTATTTAAATTATAAAAAAGGAAACAGGCTCGATTATCGATTATTATCGATTGAGAATGCAGACGATAAATAACGATACCATAACGATATGATTTGCCCTCATTATTTTCGATACAATATATCAAATTTGGGGCTTTCCTCCCCGATATTCATACATCCCTAGGCCACAGGACCTGCGGTGATTTTTTGGAAGCTGGAAGGGCGGCAGGAAGCGGAAGGAGACGTCAGCGATAAAGAGCGGAGTGGCTGAGGGGCGCAGCAGGAGCCGGCACAGCCCGCAGTTGAGGCCCAGGCAAGCGTAAGCAATGCAATTAATTATAAAAGAAATGAAAACAAAAGCAGCGCGCCAAATTGATTCATACACGCTTACTCACACACACACGCACACACACACACAGTGGCGTACTTGCAGAGGGCCACACACACACACGAGCACACATATGGCAGCAAATGTAAAGAAGTGTTGCCTGCTTTTAGGCGGCGCTCACTCATAAATTGGCACAGCAGCCACCAGCTTGAAAGCACCCCTCAGACCGAGCTCCCCGACCCACTCCCAAAAGAGGCCCACATCCTGGGCCACTCCTGCGGCCCCTAAGGCCGCGTTCGCTGGCTTTACGATCTCTCAAAAAGGATTTTTCGCTGTGCAGAGAAAAAAAATATAGAGAGAGTCTCGAGTGGCTGGAAATTAATATGCTTTATTGCCTGAGATGAGAAGTCGAAGCTTGGAACCACCTCTATGGATTTGAAATCAATTAAAAGGCAGCCCAAGAGTAGGTAATGAAACATGAACAGGGTTTTTGTAAGGTGAAACCGCTTGTGGCATACTTTACACCTACTTTACTTAACTTGCTTATTCTCAGATAGAGAGCAGAAATTAAGAAAATAATATATAAGAAATGTAGCACGCCTTGAGGCACTTTTTAAAGTGATTTGAAGACTTTAGATGTACAGATAGTATATAGTATAGGGGCCCAAGAACATGCAATGAAATATGAGCAGGGTTTTTGTAAGGTGCAACCGTTTGTGGCATACTTTACACTTACTTTACTTAACTTGCTTATTCTCAGAGAGAAAGCAGAAATTAAGAAAATAATATACAAGAAATGAAGCACACTTTTAGGAAATTAAGAAAATAATATACAAGAAATGAAGCACACCTTTAGGCACTTTTTAAAGTGATTTGAAGACTTTAGATAGGCCCTATTTATAGAGATTTGAAGACTTTAGTTGTAAAGATAGTATGTAGTATAGGAGCCCAAGAGAATGCAATGAAATATGAGCAGGGTTTTTGTAAAGTGAAACCGTTTGTGGTATGCTTTACACTTACTTTACTTAACTTGCTTATTCTCAGAGAGGGAGCAGCAAATTAAGATAATAATATATAAGAAATTTTGCCCACTTTTAGGCACTTTTAAAAGTAATTTGAAGGCTTTAGATGTACAGATAGTGGTGATGTTCCACCTGCAACCCTCGGGTTTTGATCTTCGCTGAGGTACCCGTATTTCTGGCCAAAAAGTATGCAATGCGGGGTACTCCTTGAGACCCTTGCAGATTCTGGGCTTGAGAGCCGCGTTTTTTTTGCCTGTGTGGGTGTTTGTCAGTCAAATTGGTTGGGGTGCCGAGAAGGGGATGCGTAAGGCCAGCATGCCGGGGTGTTGGCGGAGGGTGCGTAGTCCTTGCCCCTCATGTGTGTGTAAGCGTGCTGCCATCATTATGAGAGGTTATGTTTATTTAATGAACTGTTTCCCCAGCGGGGCCAAGCAAACAGTAGGCAAGGTCAGAGCCACTGAGCCACCCAGCCAGGCGGCCCATAAATAACAATCAGCCACTCGAAAACATAATCAAACATATATTTACCGACCGTCAACAGCCTTGGAGCATTGCTCAAAAATAAAGTACCGAAAAGGCCACTCTGCCGAGCGATGGCCATTATAAGGACTACAGATTATTACGGCAGGACGGCGTATGGTTGAAAAAATCAGTTAAGACGAAGGCAATTACGGAAAGTTCCTCGTATTGATTGGCGATAAAAAGCTGAAAATAGGAAAAAACATTAACTGAGCCAAAAAGGATACGGCATCTGTGTATGTGTGGGTGGGGCCCCCAATTGAATTTCAGGCAAATTTATGGCACTTTATCATAAGCCCGAAACAGAAACAGAAGCAGCCGGGCCCGAGTTCATCTCCACTCAACTCCTTCACCCTTGGCCAGTCATTAAACTTGGTTAACTGCCTTAACCCATTGTAGACGCAGGTTGGCCAGGTTTCAAAGGCCGTGTACGGCGATCGTAAAACTTTTATTGCCGACTCCCCCACTCACGCCCCAATGGCTTTCAATAAGGCACTTGACTGGCTCCGGCACAGACATCAATTATTAAGCATCGTAAAATTATGGACGAACCGGGGCGGTCCGGGATAGATAACAAGTTGTACAAAATATTTAAAAAGCAGATTCCCCTTTTTATGCGGTTTTATGCAGAAGAATCCATCTTAAATGTATAAGTTTTTAATTTCAAAATGAAAACACCCGCCCAAGTAAAGGTAAAATGGGGGAAAACAATCAGAATTAATCATGGATATGTGGGTACAGGTGCTCTATAAGAACAACTAATTAACATATTTAGGCCACACCTAATCAGTGTTAATTTATGTAGAAAGAATCGTATATAGAAAGAAATGTATAAGTTTATAATTTCAAAATGAAAACACCCACCCAAGTAAAGGTAAAACAATCATAATTAATCATGGATATCTGGGCACAGGTGCTGATGTTGGAACCTCTATAAGAACAACTAATTAACATATTTAAGCCACACTTAATCAGTGTTAATTTATGTAGAAAGAATCGTATAAGTTAAGAAATGCGTAGGTTTATAATTTCAAAATGAAAACACCCACCCAAGTAAAGGTAAAATGGGGGAAAACAATCAGAATGATGACTGATGTTGGCACCCCTATAAGAGCTACAAATTATCATATTTAAGCCACACTTAACCAGTGTTAATTTATGTAGAAAGAATCGTATATAGAAAGAAATGTATAAGTTTATAATTTCAAAATGAAAACACCCGCCTAAGTAAAGGTAAAACAATCATAATTAATCATGCATATATGGGCACAGATGCTGATGTTGGAACCCCTATAAGAACAACTAATTAACATATTTAAGCCGCACTTAATCAGTGTTAATTTATGTAGAAAGAATCGCTCATACTTAAGCCAACCCATTAAGAGTGCTTTAGTTGTGTTAAGACCGAGGAGGAACTTTTTCCAAGGCCCGCATTCCCTCGGTTATTAAATTCAAGCATAAATTCCCTCAAAGATCAGTTTCCCATCGAACCGAAGGAGGCTTCCTTCCCTGCTTCCTCCTTCTCCTCGCCTCCTTTTGGTCCCCCGTTCAATTTTAATTTTTAGCATTTCGGAAAATGAATTTCCCTCGGCTTTCCCTGCAGCCCGCCCTGGCCCAGACTCGTTACATTTTCTGGTTAAAATCTGAGCGTGCCACTGTCTGCGAGTCTAAGCCGAACATCGCACATCATCATTCGGCGACCATTTTCTGTGGCAGTTTAATTAAATTTGCCGCACGCCTCGTCCTGAGCCTCATTAATAATGCAGAGGACATGTTCCCAAGTCCCACCCATTATCCTTTAGCCAGGGGCCAGGACAGGCTCCGGCTCTGGCTCTGGCTCTGGTCCTGGCTCTGGCCCCGGCTCCGGCTCCTGTGGCTCCTGCACTCGACACAGCTCGACTGTCCACGAGTTTCGTGTTCCGGCAGGCCATTTCTCGCAACTTTCCCGCCGAGAATTTCGGCAAGTCCCGCCTGCCAGGCATTTCTCCCGGGAAAAATCAAGAGCCTTTTCACTTTTCCAACTAAGCGCAGCCGGGAACCACCTCTCCTTCCTTACAGCCCCTCGTCCCTGGGCTCCCTTAATGGGCCCGACTGCAAATGTAATGACATTTATAATCGAAATCTTTCATTAAATTAAGAACAATGTTTGCGGGCAGGCAACGAGAAAAAGAGAGAGCGAGAGAGAGAGAGAGAGGTAGAGAGAGACTGCTACTTACACACACATTAACATACATAATTACAAATTAATTAGCGAACATGAATTGCAAGGTCAGAGCGAACACAGGCCAGGCACACACTACCGCAAAAACTATGTCGCAGTTGTCCACAGAAATAAAAAATGTATGACACTGATATGGCACAATATATATATAAATATTATATATATATATATGTGCAGGTTCCTGTACAAAGTTCAGTTATTTGCGAGCTGTTGGCTTTCGGTTAATTAAAGTGTATAACCCAGCGCTGCTTCTGCTTTTTTTCTCCTAATTTAATAAATAAACCTGGTGGCATGGAAAATATTTTTGCATAAAATGCTGAAATAATTATATTTAAAAACCGCAAAAGTTAATTTATTTCATTCAAAATTATACTATAGTTTTATGCCTAATATTTTAATGACAATTCTATGTAAGGCAGCTGATGTGAATATTAATTAATTGGCCATTAAATGAGGTATTTTTTCCGGGTAAAAGCACGTGAAAAGGCTTAATTAGGTTTCTCTGGTGATTAGTTGATTAGGAACTATGTTTTTTTCCAAGTGCATAGGCGTCGGCCTGGCCCAAAGTGGACCTCATCCGATTCGGATTTAGAATCCGATTCCGCCTCGCCTTTCCGCTTTCCGTTCCAAATGGCGGCAGTGTCGAGGCGGCTGTCGTTTCCGGCGTAATTCGCAAACTTTTTTCTCATTACACACACACACACAGAGACACACACACAGAGACACACAGGGAGAGCCAGAAGAAGAGAAAAAAAATGAGGATACTCAGATAGACGGGCAGGCACACGCACAGCTGGCGAACATGGCAAACAGATAATAATAATGTACATAAAAAAAGGCACACCGCGCGAGGGAGAGGCAAGATAAAAATATTATGTTGTTCCAGTGAAATATGACACTCTCATGTATTCGCAATTATTTTCGCTATTCATTCGCCATACACTGCAGGCGGAAGGAGTCCGCAGGAGCAGCTGAAAAGGACATTCAGGCATCCAGGCATCCAGGCATCCAGGCATCCAGGAGATTCCCGGCAACAGTGGCTGTCACAGATCCCTATCAACGGGGCCCGGTAGTGAAAAGCCGGCGGAAAGTTCTCTCCTCGCTTTCACACACAGTACTTACAGTACACACAGTACACACAGTACTTACAGTACACACAGTACACACAGTACATACAGTACACACAGTACACACAGTACATACAGTACACACAGTACTTACAATACTTACAGCACTTACAGTACACACACTACACACAGTACACACCCAGCACACTTTACAATCGAAGCCCAACTTTCGCTTTTCCAATACACAGAGAGCCTGCAAGCCGGAAATTGGTGCTCTATAAAATCAGCTGCCACCTGCTGATGAGGCTCTTCATTCCTATCTTCCTGACTTTCCTGATGCAGCCCTTGATGAGCTGTCCTGTTCCACTGATTGCCTAGACTCCAGATGTTCAAAAGGTCATCATAGATGGCTACACGAACTAATACAAGTGATTAGGTCTTATGGGGCCAAAAAGAAAACAGTATCTAGCTAGATATATTGATTAAGATATTGCTTAATACAACTTAACTGGCAGTTACAAGCATTCAAGGGAAATATTAAATAAATACACCTTGAAGGGATCATTAAAACACCAAAGATATAAAGAATAATAGTAAAAAATTATGTTTAAAGCTTAATAAAATTGCTATCCTAAGATAGCATGTTCGGAATGTTTAAACCTCACCCTTAACCTCCGGTTAGTTACACCTTAAGGGCTTCAGGTATTTGAAACAAATAAAGAGGCTTTCATCTTCAATTATTATTAATTGTTGTTAGTATAACTTTAACTTAACTTACAGAAAATTAAATAAAGATAGCAAAAAATTAAATGAAAATTATAGCCGGAACATTATTTTACCACATATTATTAATAAAACCCCAAGGATATAAAGAATATTAGTAAAAAATTATGTTTAAAGCTTAATAAAATTGCTATCCTAAGCCAAAAAGAAATACAAGAATTTTGGGAATTACGGAATGCTTAAACCTCACCCTTAACCTCCGGTTAGCTTCATTAAATGAAACTTTTTCAACTCCGCCTTGGAAAATCATAGGGAAATGTGCGCGGCAAAAAAAAAAAAGAAAATATGCAATCAATTACCAATAAAAAAAGAACTCAACTCTTGGCTCCAATTGAAATCGAGACTCCCTCGGGGGCCCTCGACTTTTGTGCGGCACTGTAACTGTCAACTCTCAACTTTCAGCTGTCAACTTTCAGAGCTCCGGGTTCCGGGTTCGGGGTTCGGGGTTCGGGGTTCAACTGTTGCATGCTGCGAACCGCACTGTACACCCTGGAATGCGAGGGGAAATTAATTTTTCTCATTTTGCGAATATTATTTTCGTTCCATTTCGCTTAATTTCGGTGGGAGTCTGGCAGCGAGGCTCCCTCGCAGGGTTATTAAAAAAAAAAATGGGCATGAATCCGCTTAAGCAGCAATTTTTTTCCATCTCCCAGCTTCGTCCTGGTCCTGGGAGTCCTTGTTCGTGGCTTCAGTTTGGGTTTGGGTTTCGATCTGCTCTTGACATTCCCGCAGACTGCCGAAAAAGTGGCGTAATATTTGTCATAAAACTTTATGATGCACAAAATTAGTTTTACAGCATTGAAAATACTCGGTGGGCGCCCCTTTACCTCACCGCCTTTTGCCATTCCCATTTTCAGAACTTTTTCTCTTTTGTTTCCAATCGATTTTGTAGCAAGTTTAACTGGATTTTTTACGGGTGGTTTGATTGTATGCCCAACACTGGTGGTAGTTCTGGGGGGCTCTGGGAAGGCTCTGGAAAGGCTCTGGGGTGGCTCTGGGGGTCTGTTTGCACGATGAATATCCTTGGAGTTGAGCCTAGGGCCCTCAAGTCAGACATCTTTGGAAAATTTCACTTTCCATACTGCATAATTTGCGGATACTCGTGGCTTAAGCTTGTGAACTTTTCAAGAGTAATTTGTGAATAATTAACGCTGATAAAATGTCTTAAAATAAAGAGTTTCCCTGCCACCCTTCTGCCATCCGACTGGAGTCAATCAGCCGGCACAGCAAATGCATTTATTTAGAAATTTTATGCCATTTAAGCCCGTGATTGTTTTTGCATGACGGCGAATCGCATTGCATTGCAAAAATTGCATTTATATAATTCCCCGGGAGAGAGGGAGATCGGAAAGGAAAGCGGCAGCGGCAGCGGAAAATCCTGAACACAACCAAAAACAAGCCAAGGGAAATCGACAGTTTCGGCGAACCGAACACCGAATGTCCTGTCAAGTGATAGTGGGCCATTCAGGAAGTGAAGGGATAAATGAAACAAACGAGGGGATAAACCAGGGGAAGGCGGGCCACAATTGATATATATGTGGCTTCTCAGCAATTTTCCTAGCAGTTTAAATGGAAATTACTTGGCAAAAATTTAATATTAATGGTCAACTATTAGTTACTTCAGTTATTTCTCTAAAAAGAATAGTTTATTGAGTTTAATAAAATAGACTTAAATATATTTAATTAAAAAAGAATGGCTGAAGATACGTTAACGTCTCTTCTCCTCAAAATTTCTAAACCAAAATAAATAAATTACCAAGGAAAGATCCTTAAATACATTATGATTTCCTAGTTTTAATTAAATAATTCAAAGCTTAATTTGAAATAAAAGCACTAAAGATGGCTTCTGCTCAGCTTTTAGTTTTATCAGTTTTTATCTCTAAAAAGTATAGTTTATTGAGTTTAAAATAATATATTTAAATATATTTAATTAGTAAAGAATAAGTTGAGAAACATCAACGTCTCTTTGTGACCTTAAATTTTCTTTAAAAGCATAAATAAATTACCCAGGAAAGTTCCATAAAAACATAAAAATTTCCTGGCATTATTCTTGATTTTTTAAAGCTTTTATCTAAACCCTGAATCTATTATTAAAATTTAATAGACATATGTGCTTTTGCAGATAAATATGTCTCTTTTTTATGGCTTATTATGTGTGTGTTTTATCTGTTTTTTTTTTTTTTGAGGATTCGACAATCTAATAAGGCAAGTCAAGCAGAGTGATTGACTGATTGAGAGTCCTGGTTCTCGGTTGCTTTGGTATTCCTGTTCATTGGCCAAGTCTCGAGTCCTCTGCCTTTTTGTGACTTGAGGCAAGCGGCTCTTGAGACATCTTGGCCCGATAAGTATGAGGAATTTAGCCGAACTTCAGAGGCAACTTGGGCTGGAATATATTTTCCCTCTCACCTATTTCTAGTTAGATTACTCTACCGTTTTTGTTTTGCAGTGAAATGTAGTTCAATTAAAATGAAAAGCTGCTTCCTTTTGCGGTTGTGTGTACAACTAATTGGTTATTTCCTTGCGGCCGGGGGCTTTGTTTAATGGATTTTTTGTGTGCGCAGGCACGGCCTGTATAAAGAAGCTTAATGAAAGCCAAAGATAATTTGCGCCGCTTAATCCTTTGCTAACTGACCCCGGGTACACACATACCCGTCCGGATGCCTGTGCTGATCCTGTTGGGGAGCCTGGGAAGGAGCCGGAGTGATGGCAAGTGGCAGTATAAATTATTAAATAAACATTTATAAATTGTTATTATTGATTTCACTCGCCCTGCTGTTCCTTTCGCCCTATTTTATTCCCGATTTGTGTGTCAATGTTGTTGCTGCCGCTGAAGGCTTCATTTTGTTTGCATTTTATGGCGCGGAAACTATTGAAAATTATTTGCTGTTGCGGGGCATGCATTTCATTATGCCATTTTGTTGCCGCTGTGTCGGGTGTTATTATTCCGCATTCATTATTATTATTTTTTTTCGATCTGTGTGTGTGCTGTGCGTGCGTCTGATTTCATTTTCCCTCTCCCTATTTTTTTTTGTTGCTGCCAGCTTTGTGTACTTAAGCATATTAAGCGAATATTGCAAAAGGCAATCTTCGTAATTTTTGCATTTATTTCGAGGCTTTAAGTGGCTGACAAATCGCAAATTGAAAATGCTGCGGCAGTGGCCAGGGGGGGAGGGCAGGTGAGCTGCGTACCTGTATGAAATCGCAATATTTGTCAGGGCAGAGAGAGAGAGAGAGAGAGAGACGACTGCCAAACGAGCTAAACCAAGCGAATGGCAACGTGTCGCATGCGTAATATTTGAGTAAACGCTGCGTATGCGTAATATTTCAAAGCAGTTCCCTGCGACTTCTATTTTTCTTCTTTCGGCCTGAGTGAACTTGGAAACTCTCTACGAAAATGGCTCTTAAAAGGCAGGATTTTACAAGGAAAATGTTATTGAAAGTTTATAAATAATGTAAATTAAAGATAAAGTATTATAAAAACAAAGAAATAAATTTTAAGCTTTACATAGAAAAGGAATTTAATTGAATTTAATAAATTTAATAGAGAATTCCTCTGTCTTACATGTAACCCAAATATTTACCTTTCCACAAATTTGTCTTAATGACACTCCACACACATAGTTTGTTCTCTCTGTTCAGGCAGAAAAAAGAAAGGAAACTGAAAAACTTATGGGTATTTCAGGGGGAAAAGGCAGGAAAACGCAAGTGAAACTCCCGGGGCAGATGCCAAAATGTGTAACACAAATACGAATTCAATTTCGCTGAACAATTGTTGACCTCATTGATAAGTCAGTGGCAGTAAAGTAAAGAAGACCGCAAGAACAGTGTAAATCTCAATTTCCTCCGACCGCTGGAAAAACTTTCCCCCTCCTCCCCGCTCAACCACCAGGAGCCATCTCCATCGCCACTCGATAAACTTTAGTGGGATGCTCCATCACCTTTCTGCGAGCTACTTACAAACGCCATACATTTGGCCTGAGCCCTCCTTGAGTCCCTCGCTTTCCCGCCCCCCATTTTGCACATGACAAATCATCGAGAGGAGAGAGGAGAGAGGAGAGCGGAAAGCGGAAAGCCTGCCTCAGTTTTCCCACTTTTTGACAAAGACATCGGCGATGAATCCGTGAATCAAGCGAATGGCGAATGGAAGTTAACAGTTATTCCATTCCGCACTCTGTCAATACGAATTTATGCAAGCTGTTGTCGCTGTCGCTGTCGCTGTCGCAGTACCCTCGGCACAGTTTTCCCCCTGATTTCCCCCAGATTTCCCACTGATTTCCCCCTGATTTCTGCCGATTTCCCACGCTTCTCCTCGGGGAGGAGGAGGCCTCTGCCTGGGCCCTCCCCCTGCTCAAACATATGCGGGCTCTAGGTTTGCTTTTAGCCTTCTTATGCCCTAGGCAGGTCGCGGTATCTGAGGGTATATGGGTTCAACGGTAATCTGGGTTTAGATTTATATAAATTCAAATATATATTTATATATATATAGTATATAAAATATAAGACAACAAAATAATAGAAAGAATTAATACAAATTCAAATAAGAGCTTCCTAGGAAGGTCACCTAACTAAATCTTGTTGAAACCTTGTTAAAATCTTGTTGAAACCTTGTTGAAACCTTGTTGAAACCTTGTTGAAATCTTGTTGAAACCTTGTTGAAACCTTGTTGAAACTTTGCAGAAATCTTGTAGAAACCTTGTTGAAACCTTCTTGAAACCTTGTTGAAACCTTATTGAAACCTTATTGAAGCCTTGTTGAAACCTTGTTGAAACCTTTTTGAAACTTTGTTGAAAGCTTGTTGAAACCTTGTAGAAACCTTGTTGAAACCTTGTTGAAACCTTGCTGAAACCTAGATGAAACCTAGATGAAACCTTGTTGAAACTGTGTTTACCCTTGAATATATGTCTTTGTTGTTTCAGCTGCTACCCTGTAATGAACTAGGGTATCTCTCTGGGGAGCCTAAGCACCGGCGCTGTGTCTATCAGAGACGCTTTAGGTTGAATCGCTCTTTCAGAGTGCTGCTCGCTGCCACTGTTTTGTTTGGCCAACAAAGGCTGGGGCTCTGGCTCAGGCTCCCAGCACGCCCTGGTAATATAATGCGCATGCATTATACACACACACACGCACACACACACACGCACACACATAACCCCCTTAAGCCACCCTCCTCTATCCGCCATTCCACTTGGATCCTTGGGTAATATCTGGCCATTGTGTAGTTGTATTTCAAGTGTAGTTACATAATTTGCTGCTCGGCTGCCGCTGCCACTGCCGCTGCTGCTACTGCTGCTGCTACTGCTGCTGCTGCTACTGCTGCTGCTGCTACTGCTGTTGCTTCTTCTGCCCGAGTGCCCCCTTTGGGCCGCCACTGCTGCTGCTGCTTCTGCTGCTGACACACAAATTACAGGCAAGGCCATAACATTCATGTGCCGGCTCCTAAAAATATGCAATAAAATGAAACTAAACTCCCGGCGTCAGCTGCCCCCAAAAGAAGCCAGAGCTAGGGGTTCCCGCCTAGACCTGCTGCTCGGCTAAGGATGCTGAATAGCTCTGGGTTCAAGGCTGTCCAGGATAATCAGCGCTCCATACAAAATGAAAATGGGAGCAAGCGAAAAAGCGAAAAAACCGAAATGCGAAATGCGAAAAACTGCAAACCAATCAACAAGCAAATCCAATACAACCCAAGGGACCGACCGAAGGGATCACTAACTAACACACACTCGCACATATTCACCGATTTATCTATATATAAACCCCACACACACTCACACACACACACACGTAACTCATACTTGGCCGCCACACACATAAAGAATACAAATCGCATTGCCACTTAAACTGAAAATGGCTTGCTACACATGTCCCTCTATGCATATGACCCTCGCCCTTGTGTCCTATCCCATCAGATCCCTCTCCCTGTGTGTACGTGTGTGTGTGTGTGCGTGTGTGGGTGTCCTAGGGATGGCAGCGTGAGCTCTGGCAGGAGCAGGACCTGCTCTGGGGGTGTGGACAAATTGATTGCTTATTTGTAAGATATCAATTTATGGAAGAGCTGGGGGAATAAAGCTCTCACTTCAAGGCTCTGGAGGAGAGGCAGGGAAAACAGACACCAGGATGGCCGGAGGAACCTTTTTTTATTATCTACTGACTGCCTGGGGCTAATGGAGTGATAAACATTATAGATCTCTATATATATCTCACTGTATATAGCTACTGATTACTTGGAACTCAAACTGAGCTCAATAGAAGAGTTATCATAGAAGTATTTCATTTAGGTTTTAATTTAAAGGAGTCATCATGTTAGTGCTTAATTTTTATCCTAAAAACAGCATTCATAACACACCATGACCGATGGATAGATAGACAACTATATATCTCTATATAGAGTCAGAATTACGGATTACTTAGACCTCGAACTCAGCTTGATGGAAGGGTTTCTTGGGCACAGTTCTATGTATTATTAAATTCTGTTTTTATTTAAAGAAATAACATGACGATTTTATTAAATAAAATCCAGAATTAAACCAACAGAATTTCTAGTTAATTTACTTCCTAAAAACAATAATCATACCACGCGATGATCGGTAGATAGATGACAACTATAGAGATCTCTATATGTATACTCAGAGTTAGTGATTACTTATACCTCAAACTTAGCTCGTTATAAGGGTTTTTTGGGCCCAGATCATTGTAGTATTTAACTTGGGATTTAATTTAAATAAATCACTTTTTTACTGGCTAATTTATTTCCTAAAAATAATGATCATAACACGCGATAATCGATATATAGATAGACAACTATAGAGATCTCTATATGCAGAGTCAGAGTTAGTGATTACTTATACCCCAAACCCAGCTCGATGGCAGGGTTTCTTGGGCCTATATCATTGTAGTATTTAACTTGGAACTTAATTTAAATAAATCATATTTTTACTGGCTAATTTATTTGCTAAAAACCATGATCACAATACGTAATGATTGATAGATAGATAGAAACTATAGAGATCTCTATATGTATAGTCAGAGTATAGTCAGACTTATACCTCAAACCCAGCTCGATAGAAGAGTTTCTGGGACCCAGATTATTGTAGTATTTAACTTGGGACTTAATTTAAAATAAATCATATTTTTACAGGCTAATTTATTTGCTAAAAACCACGATCATAACACGTAATGATTGATAGATAGATAAAAACTATAGAGATCTCTCTATGTATAGTCAGAATTAGTGATTACTTATACCTCAAACTCAGCTCGATGGCAGAGTTTCTTGGGCCCAGATCATTGTAGCATTTAACTTGGGATTTAATTTAAATAAATCGTATTTTTACAGGCTAATTTATTTGCTAAAAACCACGATCATAACACGCTGTCATCCCTAAGGGCGACGGGCTTTCAATTATGGCAGATTTCGAACTGAACTGCCATCAAGTCCGAAGCTGAAATGTTTGAAATCATTGCCAGTTAGCCCCGGAGCATCCTGGCCTCCCCCCAGCTCCTGGCTAATGGGGCGGGGGGACAAAAATATATATGGGGAGGGTGGCTTTTGTGGGGGGCGGCAAGGCGGCAGGGAGGAGGCCAGGGCGTGGCAAACGCATATATCACTTTGGAGTGCGACAGAAAGCGTAAATCAAATGATATGCGAGTGCAAGTATGACAAGTATGTATTATGTTGGTAACTATGTGTTATCAGCATCAACATTTTGTCCTCTGCGGGGAGCCCTAGCCCCAGAGTTCCCCCAGAGCCCCCCCTGCAGAGCCCGAAGCCACAAGATGGAGATGAAGAGATGGAGAGATGGAGATGGGGAGCCAGGACTGGGGACAAGAGACATGTTTATCGCCATATTCTCCCAGCCATGACTAAAGATGAACAGGGCATAAATACTCCCTGAAAAGCGGGCAGGCGACAAAGCGGCTCAAAATGGCAGCAGCCTTGGGTTTTTGGGGCTTGGCTTTTGGGGGCAGGATTAGGCTCCTCTCCAGACTGGGACTCCTTAGAGGTCACAGGACCCCAAGGCAATCGCTTTCACTCTCCTTTCACGCTCTGAGGCAATGACAATGGCACAAAGCCCTCGATTGCGGCGATAATTGAATGGAAACTCCCTCGATTGTCGACTGACATTTATGCTTAGCCCTGGAAAATTGCACAATTATCGATAAGAAGAGTGGTTCTCCTTGTCCCTGGCATAATTATAATAATAACAATAGTGCTGTGTCAATTAACAATGCGACAAGGCAATTATTATTTTATTAATTGAAACCGAAAGGTGGCTGCCCGCCGGCTTAAAGGTAAATGTCGGTATAAAAGTCCTTTGTCCAGTTTGCATTTTTTATCACACACTTCCACCAGCCAGCTCTTTAATTAACTTGCCGCTTTGCCACTTTAATTATTTAAAGCCAACACAAATTAGGCCTACAAACTTATTTAGCTAAATAAAAGCATGTTTTTCTACCTTTTAACTTTGCTTTCAATGCTGTTTTTAAAGCTCTCGATTGGACTTAAAAACCATATTGAATAAACCTTTATTTAACTTCTATCTATGGCAGGGCTTATTGCTTATTTCCATTGCCTTTAATAGGCTTAAAAACTGTCCTTGACTTGATAGCTTGACTCCAAAATATTTCCTCTTTTTTGCTCTTGTTTTTAATTAAACTTTAATCTGTAGGCGGAGCAACTTTTCAATTGAATCACTGCAAAGTCCCCCCGGGGGAGGGCGGGGGAGTAAATAAATAAAACAATTGGGGGACGGACACACTTATCGATAACACGCTTAGAGGGCCTCAGCCAGATCAGCCAGTTATCCGGCAGTTTTCCCCCCATTTTCCCCCCATTTTCCTCTCATCCAGCCCTCAAACGGATGACAAACTGCCGTACACATCGTGACAGCTGTCCGTCCGGCGGCCATGGCCCTCTAGCCCTCAGTCCCGAGTCCTTTGGCCCTTGGTCACTCTCGTCCTGCGAGGGGCGATAGTGGCCTGGTCGGACACCATCATCCATCTGCATAACATCCATCATCCGAGGGAGCCGGCAAAAAAACGCAGCCAGATACAATTATGGCGGGTGGCGGGTGGCGGCGGGTCACAGAGGCTCTCGCGGGGAAAAACCCATTTGCAAATATGTACGCACGAGGCTCCAGGACGAGGACGAGGTCGGGGACGGGGACGGGTATGGGGACAAGGACGAGTGTGCATGTCCCGGGTCGTGTCGCCTCTCGATTGGCATTCCCAGGGTGCAATACTTGCCCCCGGCAGTGTGCCACAGGGGCGGAAAATATACAGGGGGGGAGAGGCTTTGCCAGGCTTAAAAATAAAAGTAAAATAAAGGAGATATTGCAGGAGATATATCTGGATATATCTGGCATACCCTGGACTTGCTCTCTACAAAGAAATACAAATACAATTGTTTAGGCTTCAAAAAAAGGTATTTATCCTTTAAAACTATAAAAGGAATTGAATTTTAGGTTTATATATTATATATATATTAGATACAAGTATCTGGAAGTCAGGGTATAATGGCAAGTGGTACTACCCCAAAGGCAGGCAGGTTTCCCAGGCTTCATTGAGATGTCAGCGATGAAAAGTTGCCGTTGACTGGCGACGATCTCGCTACGGTTCCGGAATGGGGAGTCCCCGGAATTGGGAGTAGGGAGTGGGGGAGTAGGGAGTTGGGGGAGCTGGGAGCCAGGAGCCGGGAGCCAGGACTGCTGTCCGCCTTCTGGCTGCCTTGTTTGTGCCGCTCATGTGTGTGTGTGTGTGTGTGGTGAGCCAATAAATATCGTGTTTAAGCCAACACCCAGCTACAAACGGTCGAGGAGGCCCAAGGCCCAAACACATAGGGAAATGCCAGCCAAGGGACTGGACTGGACTGGAGTGGGTGGGTTTTCCGGGGAAAATCAAGGAGCGGGGGAACGCTGGCGAAATCGTGCCGGGCTCCCTGCCATTGTGTGGCAAACTGTGAAACTGTGCAAAGGCGTTGGAGCATAAACAGTTTTTGACATTGTCAGGCCAAGACACATGCTAATGCCATGGGTGCGAGTGCGGGTGAGTGAGTGCCTCGATGGCTCTGCGGGGAGGGGTGACCATAGCTGGGACTGGGACTATGGAGGGGGATGTGGCTCCAGATATGGCACAGTAGTGTGCCCCATCGGTTGAGTGACTGAGAGCCGCCCCGAGCACGCGGAGAAATGAGTGATCACAAGTGGCGGCACTCCATAAAAAGCCTGCCTTGTAAAGCCCCATAAAAAACAGTTTAAATAAAAGTCATAGTGCTAAAAGTATTAGTAATAATAATAACAATACTCAAGCATGAAAATACAAAGTAATAGTATTAACTTCCAGGTAAACAAATCACAGAAAACAATTAATTTACACAGTGTGCCACACAATCGCTCTTTAAGGAAGTTAAGTAAATTGATTCAATGAAAAAATCGGCCTTGTAAAGCCCCATAAAAAACAGTTTAAATAAAAGTCATAGTGCTAAAAGTATTAGTAATAATAATAATAATAGTTAAGCAGGTGAAAACAAAGTAATAGTATTAACTCCCAGGTAAACAAATCACAGAAAACAATTAATTTACACAGTGTGCCACACAATTGCTCTTTAAGCAAGTTAAGTAATCGATTAAGTTAAAAAGCCTGCCTTGTAATGCCCCATAAAAACAGTTTAAATAAAAGAAATAGTGTTAAAATTATTAGTAATAATAATAATAATAGTTGAGCAAAGTAATAGTATTAACTCCCAGGTAAACAAATCGCAGAAAACAATTAATTTACACAGTGTGCCACACAATCGCTCTTTAAGCAAGTTAAGTAAACACATAAAGCACACAAAGAGCTCTCACCCCCGAGGACTAAGCTCCAGGAACAAAACACACTTCCTAATACACAAATTAACTGCTAGTTGAAGCCACCAAATAACTTAATGACCGAATAATGCATTATGAATCAAGGCCCGGCCCGCGCTTAATAATTTATGGCCCGATGGGGAGTGTGAAAAGTGTAAAACTATTCTTAAATATTTCCGGGAGAGAGGGAGCATTGAGCTGGCTCATTAATAAATGATTAGCTCATTTAGTCACACATTATTCAAGCTAATTTGTCTGGTCTGGCTGCTGCTGCTTTTGTTCGTTAATTAAATAAGTGAATAAATTAAAGTACAAATAAATAAAGGCAAATGGCAAATAAAGGCCCCGAAAAATAAGGGCCACAGGGAGCCTGTGTGGCCTTTAAAGGCTGTCAGGAATTTTGCAGCCGCACACTTTTCACCTGTGGCCCGAGTCCTGCCCGAGTCCCCGTATCCTTTTGGCCGTTCTGGCCATTCTGTTTGTGGCACTGGGCATTTTCTGGTAGTGTAGCCCCGTCGCATATGTGTGTTGGCTTGCCCAGTCAGCCGTAAACGTTATCTTCCCCCGTTCCCCCTGACTGACTGACTGACTTTTCCTGCCTCTCTCATCTTTCCTTTTTGCACTGCAGGACCTTCTCTCCAGCCTCTGTGTGTGTCTGTGTGTGTGTGTGTGTCCTGGTGCTTGTGTGTGAATGTGGCGTGCATTTATAAGCCTCATATCTATGGAGCGGCATAACCGTACTATATCTTTCGGCTTTTATAGCTCTCACCGAGATTCACGTTTTTAGGGTCCCGGCCTTTGGACTTTATGGACTCATTTTGTGACTGGACGTGATGTGAAAGTTGTCCCAGAAAAACACTGCCACAACCACATACGTGTTGTGGGTAAACCGATTTGTCATTATTATTGAAGACCATAAAATCCCCCGCTGCATCCTGGACCCCTGATCCTGTTCACAGTCCCCATTTCGGTCCTTGTTCCCAGTCCCAGTCCCTGTCTCGGTCTCAGTCTCTCTACCAGTCCCTGTCTCGGTCTCAGTCTCTCTCCCAGGTCCTGTCTCGGCTCCCTCCCAGGTCCTGTCTCGGCTCCCTCCCAGGTCCTGTCTCCTTGCCTGTCCCCAGTCCTTGTCCTGCTCCATTGAGCCGACATTTCTGATGGGTCACGGCAAGCCAAAGCGTTTAGCAGGCGCTTAAAAAGCAAACATCACCACAACCGGGGAGACCGGAATCCGGAATCCTGAATCGCAGAGGCACTGGTAGTCCTTCGTCCTTCGTCCTCCGTCCGTTGTCCTTGGCCCGTGAAGGGCAGGTATCATGCATCATCATTGCGGTGCCGTGTATATATGGCCGAAATATCAGAAGTGCTTTTTGGCGGGGCCCCGAAATGTAGGCAACGCAAATTGGACAGGTTTGTGGGAAATATGTGGAAATTAGCGGCAAATGAAAGCGAAAAGGTTGGCCATGTGCCATGGGCCATGGCAACATAATTGGCCAGATTGATTTCCCACTAAGGCCCCGAGAGTGGGCCTTAAACACACATGGCTTGTTTGGAGCACTTTCCATATCAAACATTGAATTATGTTGCCAGCAGGGGTGAGGTTTTATGTTAAAACGGCTAAAAAGTTTTTCGTTAACCGAAAATAACAACGTCTAACTTGGCCAAGGTGAAATTTTCCTCAGAGAATATATGCGGATCGGAAAAGCGTGAAAATGCTCGGCGCTAGGCGCAAAGTCTAAGCGTGAAATTATTATTATAAATGATGGCGGAATGGCGAAACTTTCTGACAGCCTAAAGTTCGCAGGCGAATAACTAATTGAGGCCATAACTGATGGCCAATAAATTTCGCACTCCGTGTGGCTCGAAAATTGAATTTTGAATGTGGCAAGAGTATCATCAAGGCAGGCACAGTCCCGACTGGCTTTATTAATTCAACAAATTGCAGCAGGCCCCTGTTGACGCTTTCGTTTCGGGCCAACACTGGGGCCTTTGCACTTTCAGCTTTCCGGGGGCATGAAGGTGCGAGGTGTCACAGCCAGGGGAAAAGCGAGAAAAATAAGACTCGGAGATGACCCAACTGGGTCTGCCTGGCACTACATTATGGAATTTCCTTTGTGCTCCATTCCAATCAGGAAAAGTGAAGTGTCCCCCCGAGGAAGTCCAGGAAGGCCAGGGCGAGTGAGTGACTGGTGCAACACTTTGTGGCAACTCCCTGCTTGCCTGCAATGTTTGCTTAACAAAATTAAAGTTTTTGGCCAAGAGAGGAGCCGGAATGGACGTGTGGCCGCCTCAGTTCGGGTTTTGCCATTCCCACTGCCATTTCTGGCTCCGTAAGAGCCTTCTGCCTAATTAGTTGTAAGCGAATTTGTATTCAATTTGCTGCTCTGGGTTTCGGCAGGCTCTCTTCCTCTGGCTCCTGGCTCCTGCCTCTTGCCTCCTTCACCAGCTCCTGCTTCCTTGCCATCTCCTGCCTCCTTACTGAGCTCCTGCCTCCTCACTGAGCTCCTGCTCCCGACTCAGCTCCCGCTCCCGACTCAGTTCCTGCTCCCGACTCCTCTCCTGCCCCAGTTCCAGTTGCTCTCTTCCTGTTTGGGAAGCCTCATCCTCCCGCTTCCGGGGGGCAGTTCTCATAACTCGGCCTGGCAGGCCATAAATTATGTTGCCTACGACTTGGCAATTAAGCCGCTCCGCCTCCCCCCTGAGCGTGGGAATGGATACCAGGGCACCGCAAGGACGGAGCACGGACGGAAGTGCGGAACGGAAAAAACGCCGGCCGGGAGCTGGTGGCGCGTGCCGAGTGCCGAACACTGGCACAAATATAGTTTCGAGGCCCCGAAGTGGCATCTCTCCGCCGAGCCCATCAAATTTACACCTAACAAACTTCATAACAAAGTCATAAAACCCCGCACACACTCGCCACTCTCTCTGTGTGTGTGTGTGTGTGTTGGCCATAAAAATGTTAAGGCCAAGAGCAAACAGGCCGTAGAAGAAGTGGGCAAAAGGTGTAGAGCCAAAGGCATACCCTTTACCTTGGAAGGGTCAGGCATATAACACGGTGAAATATTTAATTTATATAAATTATAATACTATTTAGTTAGTTAAAAGAAAGTCCAAATAGTAGGAATCCCTGACAATTAAGAAATATATAAAATATGAGTGGTTACAGAGACCAAAAACCTCTTTTTTTTTGAGGTACGTGAGACGTTGTGCGCTTTCTCTTGAAAGCTTTGCATTATTTTTATTAGAAGTCCTCAATTTCTTAAGATATCTAAGATAAAGTTAGGAAATATAGGAAATAGGGTTTATATATAAGGATAATAACTTTTATAAGAAAAAATCGGCTAAGAAAACACGCAGAATAATTTACCCGGTCTTTTCCCTGCCGTGTACTACCGCAGGCGAAACTGAAACTGAAGCAGGAAATGCACAAAATTTTCCCAACTTGGCAAAAAGGCAACGCTCTAGAGCAGGGGGCGTGGCCAGGCACTTGAAGAGCTCTTTAAATAGAGGCCCCTCCGCCCTCGCCACCCCCTTTTTTGCGACGCCTCTGCTGCTGTTTTTTGGAGTGGGAAACTGGTGCTCCCCCTAGAAATATGCATATGAATATAAAACTATGCGGACAGGATGTGTGTTCACGGCTGTGAGGGTGTGTGTGTGTGTGTGTGAGGGCCCAAAGTTTTGCAACCTTCTTTTGGCCCAAGTACCCCGCCCCCCCTTAGCACACCGCCCCTGCCCCTGCCAGACAGACAGTTTATGTTTGCATGCCACTGAGCCTGTAATGTATTCTAATTGAATGTTGAACTTGACCATCTTCACATATGCGACGACTAACTGACACCGGAAAGGACCCTCAAATGCACACACACACACGGACACACACACACACACAGGAAGGACATGGGCTGAAAATCAGAGAGGAAGGAAGCCAGCCGGCCGGGACAGCTGAGGCCTGAAATCAAGTGATGAGAGCTGGAGAGTCCTTGGGGTATTTTTGTACTTACTTATGGGCATTGCTCTCCTTAAATAGAAAAATGAAGACCTGTTAATTAATGACTACTCCAGCTGGAATTATTAAATGCATTTTAAATATTTCCAGGCCGTTAACTGGGTTGGTTAAAGCCTTTGAGGGCCAGAAAGAATTACAAGAAAGTCGGTCAACAGAGGTCAGAGGCCTAAGTCAGGTTTTTAATTGCATTTAGAGGCCGAAATCGAGCATCTCTTTGATGGGAAAATATGTGGGAAATGGCCTCTAAGCTACGTGTTTGGTTACATCCGAAATTAGCCAAATAAACGGACACGGAGTCGGTGTGGTGTTTGCTTTCCAAAAACCAAAATCCGAATGCCAATCGTATCAAGTTTAAGAAGAAGGAACCGAGAGGAAAGTGGGCTACTATTTTGTTTGAAGAGCGTGTTTTGAGCTCCAGCTTTTCCAATTGAAATGCAGCAGCCATCATTTGCATGAAAACCAAATTCAACTTCTGCCGAATGCACACAAATGTTTAACCAAATGACTCTCTACCGGCTGTACGCTCTACGCTCTATGCTCTATGCTCTGTGCTCTGTGCT
Organism: Drosophila pectinifera; assembly: GCA_008042775.1. Taxonomy (NCBI): domain Eukaryota; kingdom Metazoa; phylum Arthropoda; class Insecta; order Diptera; family Drosophilidae; genus Drosophila; species Drosophila pectinifera. Next base: position 17,133 of record VNKC01004508.1, on the reverse strand, counting down.
CTGTAATTTTATTAAAAATCATTGACCAGCCACGCCCACACCAGCTGCCCTCCCCCAATTGCATTTTGCTGGAAAATGCGAGGCAAAAAACCATAAAAGGCAACAATCAAACAGGGATACCACACGCACAGCGATAGATATAGATAGAGACAGGGAAAGGGCGATCCCAGAGGGAAACAATTTGCCAAAAAATTTCAAAAGCGACAACAACAAATATATATTTATATATATATGAATATATATATGTATCTATGTAAATACACACACATGTGCTTGGTGTGTAGCTGGCACGCCAAATGCAATTTCCATAACAAATCAAATATTTTATGGCCCAAGCCAAATGGCAACCGACAAAATGTTGTGTCGGCTTTAAAGCCCGGCCGGGACAGGAGAAATTCATTTCTTCTTCTCTTTATTTCCATTGTTGAAAGGAGAGTCTAGAAGAAAGGAGGTCCCTAAATCACTAAATGGGTCAAAGCATATATATATATATGTATATTGTGGCCGCCTGCGGTAATCCCCAGTAGGAAAACCCAGAAAAGGCAACAATTAGTTGGACATTTGCTGCAAATAATATTTGCTAAATTTCCCAAACAGAATCGTCATAAATAAAAGCCGCACCCGAGGAGGCCGAGTGACCCCGCCTTGTGCTAAACTATGTTTTGGCCAATTCACTGAGAGTGATTGTCAATCAAAAATGTTTTTGGCTTTGAAAGCCTTTTCTCGCATTCTGACATTTACAATGCCTTACATTTTCCACTTTGTTTTGCTGACATTTTTCCCATGTTACACATATTTCTTGAAGTGAAAACCTAAACTCTTAAGCTTAAGCATTTTATGGACAGCAGATTAATCCCTGGAGAGGGTAGACTATATTCAAAGTTCGTTAATCAATATGGGGAGGGTAGGGAACTGAGGGAACTGAGGGAACTTCTGGCTTAAAGTAGAGAAACAGGGAAAGCTTATTCATGAACTGAAAGAAATTGTGTTTCCCCGAATTTGAATGCTTAAATATGCAGCAAATTGCTATGCAAAACGTATAAATAATTCATGTTTCATTGGCAAAGGTTGCACACATGTGAGCTGCAGGCCTTATCGAATATTCAAGGAGATGAAATTATAAATAAATAAAGCCGTCACCCTCTCACCTGGCATCTATAACTTTCAACACAATATTCTCCAAGTTCATCTGTTATTTTCTCATATGAATAATGGGTTTAGATTTATTTTTATACTTAATATTTCTCCTTATTTTATGAGCTCAAGTCTTGGCCACTTTTATTATTTTATTTGCATCAGAGTCCTGGCCGATTGTATCAATTATCTATATCCTTCCACCTGTTCGTTTACCTTTGCTGATTGTTTTATTGTGTGCTATTTGTTTTCCATTTTGGCCAAAAGCATTGAAAGCTTAACTTTTAAAGACCCCCCAAAAAAAGGGGGAAACATGCCCACGCTCACATGGGTGTCAAGAGCATGTGTGAGGTGTGTCTGTGTGTGTGTGTGTTGGGGGGGGGTAAGGGTGGTAGGTACAGAATGCGGAATGTGGCAAGAACATTTACACAAAGCCCCGGCGGCGACAGCACCAAAAACCAAAACTAAAACTGCAGCAATTAACTGCCAGAGCAGGGCAATGTGTCTCTCTCTCTAAAAGGGAAAGTAGGCCAGGAGTGGGTTAAAAGTGTTTTAAATGTGGGTATACAGGGGGTTAAAGAACACTAAAATGGGGTGGACAGGGGGTGGAAAGAGGGTGGTAAGAGGCTGGGATAGAGGGTGGCCAGTGGATTTAAAAACAAATCAGGCGTGGCTAAAACTTTGATGCACTTGTTTTAAACATTCAAAGAAGCGAAAAATCGTTTAAGTAAGCCGGATTGCAAATACCACAGAGAACGGGTTAAAGCCGGGCTTCTTCCCCAGGGCCATTGGCGGGGGGTTGGCGGGGGTACAAAGTTGTTTTTAAGCCTACGCAACCTGACCCAACCAAAGCGAACCCAACTCCGCAGCAGATCTTCGTTCCCCCCGGGTCCTGGCGTGTCCTGTGTGTTGTGGCAGCAGCGCCGGACTCTGGTCACTCCAACGCCCCCTCCAAAAAAATAAAGAAGGAAACCCCCTTTTTTGGGGAGGAAAGAGGAATGCAACAAAAACAAAGCGCTAAACCACCAAACACCAAATGCTGTCGTTGTCAGACGGGGCAGTGGGCGAAGGGCCATGGTAGGGTTAAGGTTGGTCAAGGGGTTAAGAACTCGGAGGATGGAGGCTGGAGTGAAGGGCAGTGGGTGCAGAGATGCCAGCTGCTAAAGTTCACACGCACACTGCCACAAATAATAGTGACTAAAATATATCAAAAGCTATCAAAAAATAAAAGATACCATATAATAATAATATTTACAAGCTATCGCATATATTAAAGTATTTAAAGTATTTAACAATTAGCAGCCTAATTATCTCCTTATTTTTCCCAGTGCACTGCTGTTCATTTGCGCATCTAATGAAGCTCAGCTCGGCAAATGTGCGTTGCGTGGGCGGTTAACGGCTGTGGCGACGGCGGCGCAGCGTCGTCAGCTGCTGCCATCAACAAGGCATTTTCGGATGGAAAAAGTTTTACCAGAGCGGGGTGAAGGGGCAGGCGGGCAGAGCGCCAGAGCGACGCCATAACATAACGTTTCATTAGAGATGAGCTGATAAACATGCAGGCGCAGCAGCGGTAACGGTAACCCCACACATCCCACCAAAGTTTCAGAAGCCCTTGAAAATCTCTAGGGCATAAGGAACCAATTTAAATCTTAATGGCTAATTCTGTTGCAAAACATGGAAATTTATAAGAGTGTCAAACCCTGTTGCCTGTTGGCCAATTAAGATGGAAACTAAAGTCAGGGTGTTACGGTTATGTTTCCAATATAATTTGTATTATTTATATTTAGTATTTCTATTTTATTTATGAGCGATCAGAGTCTGGGGAGAATCGGCTAGCTTCTGCTAGGTTCGTCAGCCTTCGGATAGCTTCGGTGAGGTTCGAGAGCCTTCGGATAGCTTTGGCCAAGCGGAACTGTCTGAGCCACTATGATCTTAATAACGGTGCCTTAACAAAATCGACACATTTGTCGCCTGCCGCCTGTCGGCTGTATGTGTTGCTGTTCCGGCTACTATTGTTGTTTCTGTTTTTATTTTGCTGTTCGCCATGGCTGTACTTCCTTTTGTTGCTACTGTTGTTGTTGGTCTGGGCATGCCTTTTGTTTTTCGGTGGCCCTAAAAAATTTGCACAGTTTCTTGCTCTGGCGACGAGGCGCGGCGCGGCGTGGGGCGGTTGCGTGGGCAAGGATGGCCTCATGTGGAATGCCTCATGTGGTCGGAGGCACGACAACAACAGCGCTCAAATTTGAGTGGCCACCGAAAAAAAATGGGGGGTGGGCGTCGGTAGGCGTATAGCGGCAGAGGAAGACGGTGGCACAGGCGGAGGCGGGGGCGGACACGGAGGCGGACATGGAGGCGGAGATAGAGGTATTTGGCACGCCAATACAATAACAAATTAAAGGAACAAAGGATTTAGCGTGCGGCAAAGCTTAGCTCTGCGGTGGCCTCGCTCTCTCTCTCTCGTTCGTTTTTGCACAGAGAAAAAAGGTTATTTTTATATTATTAATTCTAAATGTTAATATTCGAAATCTATTAAGATTATACACATTTTCAAACAAGTTGTACGTGCAGTCTTAATATTTTTTCTGACTGGCCTCGTTAAGGTGTCAATTGCTCTAAGCTAACCGAGCAGGTAAACTGCTAAATACCAGACGGTAAACTAAATTAATTTATTAAAATAATAAATCTCAATTAAATTAATCGAAGGTCAAATGATTTACCTGGTACAGTATATTGTTAAGCGAAAGCATTGGATTAGCTGATAAATATTTTCTTAACCTGCACTTTAACTGTTGGAAAAAATATGAAATACTGTTTAAGAAACAGGCCCCTTTTGAAACCCCTTTTTTCTCAGTGTTCGGTTATAGCTGCGTGCAAAGTGCGTTGCGTGAGTAGAAGAGAGTGAGGTATAGCGAAGAGGGAGACCAAAAATGCAAATGGGAGGAAGTGGGGAGGGCAGAGAGTGGGGAGCAGGAGAGAGAGCGCTCAGAAGAGGAGCTAAGCCTTGAGCGAACATTACCGGCGATTACCCCGTTAGCGTTCACCGTTAGTTGCTGCTGGAAACAAGCTTTAGGAGCATCAAAGAGCCGCGGATGCGGATGCGGATGTGGATACGAGCATCCTCCTAAGCAACGGCAACAACAACGGCGCAATGAATATGAGCAAAGTGTTGATGGGGCCACATTTGGCGGGGGCAAAAAGAGACACTAAGAAAAACCGATTAGTTCAATTGTCGGAAACTCACAGGAATCCCCAAGAAATTGCCCAATTAATTGCGGCCTAAGGCCAAGACATATCAAGGCATACATTTTCCAAGCAGAACATCCAAATGAAAACGTTTCCCAGCCAAGGGGGCCATTTCATATTCACCTGCTATGGCCCAAGGCTCTAATGTCAATCAAGCTTGGCCTAAGCCATTCAGGAGATTTTGCACACAGCTAAAACTATTAGGAAGTCCCTTGGGGAGAGTTTATTTTACACTAATTATAGTATATTATACTCTATCCCCCTGGAGAAAGTTTTCTCTCAGTGGAATCGCTCGAAGCTCGAAAATTAGAATGAAAATGGAGTCAGTAGACCCGTTAGCACTCACAGAGGCGTGAAGAAAATCGTCCTGGAGGGGGAGGGGTTCGGTGCGAAGGAAAATAAAGTTTGATTATGCGACTTCAATAAAGTTATCACGCAATCGAAGCGATGCGAAGCGATGCCAGTTGCCGGGCCAACAATTGTTGAGGGCAAAACTGGCGCTTAAGTGATTAAAGGCCGGGTTTACTTGGCCTGCCAATTAGGTGCACGTCATCGGGGCTGCCTGACTGATTGATTGACTAACTCAGTGACTGACTGACTGACTAGCTGACTGACTGGCCTTGTGACAGGCCTGACGAGGGCTGGCTTTCCACGTTTGCCCCTAAGACATCCAGCAACAGGTAGCGGCTGTAGGTGGCAAGTGGCAAAAGGTAAATTATAACACGCGATGCCAGCTGTCATGCTAATAGTTCACGCATTAATTCGCTCCTCCCCACCATCTTCCCCTGGTGGCATTGTGTTTTCCTGGCGCACAACACAAAATCGCACTCAACTACACACACAGTTAACGCACCTACACCTGTGTTCTGGGCCACGGGTTTGTCGCTAACTGTTAGTAAGCGTTAAATGCAATAAATTGCATAAAACTTTGCTCCTTTGGCGAGGGGAATTCCCTTTTGCAGCCATGACAGCGTGACACGAACTACAGGTTCTAACAACATTTTTAATAGCTAATTATACCTATTCTTTTTAATTTATTTAATTTTTTAACTAACGTATTAGCCAGTCATAGCGTGGGAATGCACAAGAGTTCACCCCTCACAAGAATGTTACTAAAGAAATGGTTATTAAACCGGAACAGGAAAGGTTTTCCACTGAAAAAATGAAGCTGGGTCACGAAAGTCTATTTTAGCTTAACTTGACACGAGAAAAAAATATTAAAAAATAAAATAGAGAATTAAAGACAACTTCATGTTGTTTCATTTCTTCTATTTTTAATTTAAATAATATAAAATAATCTTGAAAATGATGGAAACGACTCACGACTCACGCTCATCTCTAGCTGGCACCCACTCACTCACACACACACACACACATGCTCCTCAGGTGAAACAGAGAGAAACGTGCCGCAAAGCTGGAGTGAGCGGGAGCGGAATACATAAACTTAAAGCGCCAATGAGGGACATTACATTATTGAGTTGGCGATGGCCGTCGATAGTTTGCGGTAAAATGGTCTGGGTCTGGGCAGCGAGGCGGCGGGGCCTGGAAGCGGGAATGGGCATGGGAATGGGCATGGGAATGGGAATGTGCATGGGTTTGGGAATGGGAATGGGGCAAGTGCAGGTGGGTTCGTGGCCTGGCATCCTGGCTCCTGCGGTGCGAAGCCTGGGCATTAGTTTGACATTTACTTGGGCACGTCGTTAGCAGCTGAGTGCCACTTGCACCTGCACGTGTGTGTGTGTGTGTTGAGTGTGTTGCTGCACTGCAATCAAATTTTATGCAGTATTCCATTTAAGCCAAGTGAGTAGTTCTCTTTTTAAGGGTTGGAAAAGTTATGTTTGAAATTTAACAGGGTCGTCAACAATACTGTTATTTTAAAATTTAACAGGGTCATCAACAGTGCTGCTAACCAAAAGAGCCACATACAGAGTGCTTAGCCAGAACCCTTTGGGAATTCTAGGGCCCCAGAGCCTACTTCTATTTATATTAATTTATGACAGAAATAATACCCAAAAGCAAATATAAGGAACTATATGTAAAACAGCTAGCATTTTGTAATACAAAACCCTCCCTTAATGTCAGTTTATTTCCAGCATTAATGTCATTACCTGAAATACACCTGGATAGGTACTCGAGAACTGTTATTAATTTAACTCCCCCGCCATCCGCTTCCAAGTATTTGCTTTTGTTATTGTTATTGCTTTGCCATTCGAAAGGCCAACCACTTTGGTGAATTATTGTGAGTGGGAATCAGCGAACACAAGGGTATCAAGCCCTTATCCCTCATCATCCCATTATGATTCAGATGAAATATTTCCAGGGGATTCTCGATTGGCGATTACCAATTAACTCTGCCCTGCGATGATTTCGCTCAGTGCAGGCGTGTGGGTGTGCACTCTAATGCTCTTGCCATGGCTCGGCAATTCAAATAGTTGGAATTGTTTGAGCTTGATTTAGGCAGACACACCTCAACACACACACACACACACACACCTACTCCCTCTCTCACTCAAGTTATTCGAAGCACTTTAGTCGGCGCCACCACCGAACCACAGCGCCCTACAGGACGCAGGACGCAGGACGCAGGAACCACTATCCACACCCTGGAAGCAAACCGAATCCCATCCCCATGTCCATACCGCCTCTCGGGCACCCTCTCATAATGTTTCCCCAGCCAGACCGAAAGCACAACAAATTAAGCCTTTTAACAAACACAAACAAAAGTCCAATTTGTTGCCAAGTTGTGACGCTGTCCGAAATACAAAGCCGTTAACTACAGCACGGCCAACATCAGCTCTGCGCCCACTTGGCCGAGTGCAGAGAGAACAAAAAGCTATATATCATCAATATTCCATAGCCTAAAGGAACTTACCTTTTAGGATATTATAATAATCATATTGTGTCCATATATTAGGTTTGCAATTAAATAGATTTAAAGATAGATGTAAAGATAAATAGATAGATAGGTAAAGATATAGGGAGAAAGATTTATAAATATATATAAAGATGGATAGGTAGATATATTTATAGATAAAGCGATAGGTAGATAAAAAAATATATGGAGAGGTGGACAGAGCGATAGATAGAGAGGTAGAGAGATAGAGAGATAGAGAGATAGAGAGATAGAGAGATAGAGAGATAGAGAGATAGAGAGATAGAGAGATAGAGAGATAGAGAGATAGAGAGATATATAGATATATAGATATATAGATAGAGATATGTAGATAGAGAGATATATAGCTAGATAGATATATAGATAGATATATAGATGGATAGATATATAGATAGATAAATACATAGATAGTTAGGTTATAGATAGTTATATGGAGAGTTAGGTAGATAAATAGGTATATATAGAAAGATGGATAGAGTTAGAGATAGCTATATAGATATTTAAGTAAATATATCGATATATTTAGATATAGATAAATAGATAGAAGGATAAGATGCATATTTATTATATTTATTATGATGTTAACAAAACCCTTTTAAATATTATTCTTTACACAAAGATAGAGAGATAGATAAATAGATAGATAGGTATAAGGATAGATAGATATAAATAGTTATATAGAGATTTAGGTAGATAAATAAGTATATATATATAGAAAGATGGATAGAGTTAGATAGCTATATAGATATTTTAATAATTGGATCGATATATTTAGACATAGATAAATAGATAGAAGGATAATATTTATATTTATGGCATTTATTATTATGTAAACAAACCCCTTATATTTTTATTATTTACACAATGTTTCCTTAAAGATATTCACTTAATACACTTATTTATAATAAATATTTTTCATTTGAGCAGACCCTAGATCTAGCTGTGTTATTGTCTCAGTGTAAAGGGCCCCCCCACACCCCCCTCCCTTACCTCCCCACCCAAACCCCTTGACACTTTCGGCCAGATTGTCGGAGGTGAAAAACTTTTGGCGCTCGCCTCGCCTCGCTCGCTTCTGTTTGAGTTAGATAATAGCGCAAAGAAATTTGCGTAGACATCCGTTCCCCATTCCCCCTTCATTGCCCCTTCCATTACACTCCCCCCTGGCCCATCGCTGTGAATCTCTAGCTGATGAAATTAAACAAATTGTAGCGTGGAAAAATTTCAATCTTGGTTAGGTTTCGTCATGCCTTTTATGGCAAGCGGGCGGGCGGCCTGGTCATGGCCCCCGCAGCACAGTGGGCTGGACTCGCCAAGAAAGTGCTCAGAAAAGGGGAAGAGGGGGGTGGAGAGGGGTGGAGAGAGGTGGGTAATAGCAGGTGTACTCGGAATGTCTTGTCCCTTAAATACAGAGCTCTCGCACCGGCAAATTCTTGTTTATCTTAATTAAACCCAGCCAGAGGAGCAGCAGCATGAATGAATCATTTTGTTCCTAGATGCACAACCAAAGGACCTTCCTGCAGGACAATCATGATTTTAACTCTAATTCAGATACATATATATTTAGATAAACTTTCTCTAGTTTCCTTTTCATTTAAATATTTCCAGCTCATAAAATATTTGAGAGAGGGGAGCAGGTAAAGGGCTCTGGGCAATTTGAGGGTTATTTTTGTGAGAAAAGAGGAGCTCTATATATATCCTTAAGGCACACCGCAAATCCTTTTGAGGCATTACTCAACACTGCAGCGATACGCGATGCCTCTTTATATCCCTTGAGCTCCCGCTGCGGGCCTAATCTCCTCCTAATTACTAGTTCTTCCCCGATTCTTCCGCCTCGTAGCCCGCTTAATTACTATCAAATCCTGATCTATGCCGCAGACACACACACAGGCACAGAGGCGTAAGCCCCCCCCCATCATACCCCACTGTGCTGGCCAGAGATTTGGGCCAAACAAATCGCAGCACAGCCCAGTCCCAGTCCCAGGCCGGCACAGAGCAGACCCAGCCAGACCAGACCACAGCACTAAGCTCCTACATGAGTAATCGTAATCCCGAAAAGTTTTGCTGGGAAACCAACTCATAACCCGTAATCATCGCAATTAGTTTTAGCCCGATGACGACAACGACAACTGTGGGTCGGGCCAACTGGCAACTGCCAACTGGCAACTGGCAACCGGCAACTGGCAAATGGAAAATACAAACGGTGGCGGAAAGTCGTGGCTCCCATGTCGTCATAGGAGCCGCAATCAAAACAGGTGCGAACCCCCACCCTTTAGACCCTGGGAATTCGACTACAAAGTACCGGCTAGACACATTTCCAAATTGTGGAAATTATAATTGCCAAAAGCAGTGCTTAACAAGCATATATTTCATAATATTCTATAGAGCGGATAACTGCAAGGATTACACTAGTTAAATAATGTTCTGGAATATTTAATAGATTTAATAGGTTTATATATACTTCTTAAATGCTTAAACACTCCCCCTTTTTGGGCAAAGCATATACCCCAATGAGAGTTACCTATGGGGGGGTTACTCCGAATCAGTAAACCGAATCACGGCGGCAATAAAGCCTACCATTCGCGTGGCCAGTCGCAGGTGGAGTGATCACCTGGTGACACTGACACAGACACTGTTGATACGGCTGGCGATGATGGGGGGATGGATACTGATGATGATGATGGGGGGGATACTGATGATGATGTTGGGGGGGATACTGATGATGATGCTGGAGGGGATACTGATGATGATGCTGGGGTTGAGGCACCCATAAAGCGCTGGATAAACAGGGAGGCTTTTAGTTGTTTTCAGGCCTCTCCAAATGGAAGGGCTGCTTGTTAATATATAAGGAGATAGAAGCTTTACCCTTAATGGAAAAGGGACTAGGCACCCCTATCATTAGAAGCCCTACCTATAGCTGCCTTACAGGGTAATCCCCAGGTCTCTAGATCTCGCTTTGTTTTCCCTCGACTCTAAGTGTCAACAGAGATTTGATTTGAGGCCCCAGCGCCGTCTGGCAGATATAACGTTACCGCCCAACACCTCGGGTTCAGTTAGCACAGGCCATCCAAGCTCTAAGCACAATGGGTGAATCCCAAGATACCCAGCTACCCAAGATCACCGAGCAGGCGGTGGAAGATCCCAGCCAGCTTCAGAAGGAGGTGACACCCGCAGAGACGCCGGCGGACTTTGAGACCGCCATCGAAGCCGCTGGCTTCGGGATGTTCAACATCCTGCTGCTGATCTCCGCTGTGCCAGCGGCCATGGCCACCGTTTACGAGACCTCCACCGTATCCTTCATCCTGCCCAGCGCCGAGTGTGACCTTCAGCTGAGCCTGCTGGACAAGGGCATACTCAATGCCATCACCTATGCGGGCATGATCAGCTCGGCGGTGATATGGGGCTACCTGGCGGACACCAAGGGCCGGCGGAATCTCCTCATCTGGGGCTATGCCGCCGATACTTTTTGCGTACTAGGCGGAGCTCTCAGTCAGAATGTGATCCAGCTGATGATCTTCAAGTATCTGGGGGGCTTCTGGTGAGTACTTAACACGGAAACCACCACGAAGTTGTGAATGAATGTGTGTCTTCCCAACGTTCAGTATGAGCGGCCCCTTTGCCGTGCTGATGACGTACCTGACGGAGCTCCATGGACGCGCACATCGCCAACGCATCATGATGTTGGTGGGCATCATGTTCTCCATAGCCACATTGACCCTGCCCGGGCTGGCCATGCTGATTCTGCCCCAGGAGTGGGACATACATATCTGGACCTTTTCGCGTAAGTCCCGAGGGTGTATTGTGTGTTGAGTGTGGCTCTAAGGCCAGCGATAAGGGGAGATAGTCTCTAACCAGATAACCAGATAACCAGGTAACCAGATAACCAGATAAGCTACTGAGGAAACAGCTGATGAAGCCCCGTCTGCCTCATCTTCCATAGAAACAATCAGTTGAACCCTCCACGCGCCAGATTCCCAGCTATATGGTTTTATGATTCCCAAATCAAGTTAGACAGATAGAAGCTATTATAGAAGGGCACTTGTCTAGCCCTTTTAGGACTAGTAACTATACTTTATAACTCAGTTGAACTAATGGAAAAAGTAGTAAAAACTACAACCAACAATAGATGCCCTAAGTAAATAAGTAAACCCTAAGCAGGTTATCTAGACATCAAAATATCAACTTAGCTTTAAGGGATTTTACTTGGAGTTTAAATTCAGTTACTGATAAATATTTCCCTTATTTTAGTGGCTTCCTGGCAGGTCTTTGTGGCCATCTCCGCCCTGCCCAGTATACTGAGCTTCCTGCTCTTCTTTTTCTTTCCGGAGAGCCCCAAGTTTCTCATGTCCAGGGGTCGCAATCAGGAGGCCATGGATGCCTTCAAGTTCATGTACCACCTGAACACACGCAAGCCCAAGGACTCCTTTCCAGTAAGTGCTATAAATGAGCATATAAATATATATCTAAAGATACTAAAACCCTGAAACAGATCAAGCTGCTGGCCAATGAAGTCATCGTGCCGCCAGAGAGGAAACACAAAGCTGGAAAACCTGAGATCAAGCTGGCCCTTGAGGACAATAAGGAGGTCCAGGATGCGGAGCAGGGCTCCGAGGCGGCGGTGAAGAAGCCTTCAGGCTTCTCGCAGCTCCGTCCGCTGTTCACCAAGCCCTACCTGGGCCTCTCCCTGTGGGTGTACCTCCTGAATTTCTGTGTGCTCTTGGGGTAAGTCCTCCCTGCCTTGGGATACCTGAGAACACTCCACTAATATCTCCCTAATATCCCCAAACAGTCACAACACCATGCGTCTGTGGATGCCCCAGCTGTTTGCCTCGATCCACGAGTACGAGCAGGTGAAGGCCGGCGAGGAGTCCGGCATCTGCAGCATCCTGGAGTACAGTGTGAATCGCACCCAGGCCCAGCTGGCGGCCGCCACTCTCAAGGATCCTCTGGCCGAGTGCCAGGTGAATATCACCGCCTCCACATATACCAACAATCTGATTGTGGCCGCCGCCGGCTTTGTGGCCTATATGCTGGCCGGCTTCCTGGTCAACCTGGTGGGAGTCAAGCGCATTATGAGTGAGTATCGAAGAAGAGTACCCCGAATAACCCCGAAGAGTAATCCTAATCCTAATCTCCATAAGCAATGGGACTCTTCACTGCCGGCTGCTGCTCCATTGGCCTGTACTGGTCCAACTCGGCGGTATCGACCGTGGCCATTGCCTCGCTGTTTGTGGCCATGGGGAGCATATCGGCCACGTCGGTAATCAGTGCCTCGGTCAGCCTGTTCCCCACCTCGCTCAGGTAAGTGAAGTGACCCGATCCTGGGGAGCTTAGAATGCCATCAGTCAGTCGGTCTCAACCCCAACCCATTTAGGACGATGATTGTCTCGCTGGAAATGATGTTCGGGCGCCTGGGCTCTCTGCTGGGCAACATCTTCTTCCCGGCTCTGATGGGACTGGGCTGTGTGCCGCCCTTCTTCATGGTCAGCCTGTTCATGCTGTGTAAGTGTGTGGTCCTGTCAACTATATCCTCGAGTCCTTATCCTTTTCTCGCCTCCTGCAGCTGCCTGCCTGATGGCCGCCTTCCTGCCGCTGAAGAACAAGGCTGCCCTGAAGTGAGCCAGGAGTCAGTTGTCTCCATGCCACTGCTGTACATAGTATTTAAACTTAATTCCTAGTTTAAGTTCTCCGTTTCCACAAGTTTCTGGGTATATATTTATTGAAGAAGTTTGCCCATTTATTTGCCAATTTCAACTGACATCAAGCAACTATGATGGCAGGACCTCTCTCCGGGTATCAGAAGCTATGCCCTTCCTTCTGGTTTATCCTTCACTATTTTTTTTGTTTTTCTTTTTTTTTGTGTATTTTTTTTTGTTTGTTTGTTGTGTGCCTTTGCTTTGGTTTAATTAAAAGTTAATTTATTTTAGATTGCAAGTCTCTAGGATTAAGCAATTTGTATGCAATTTCGTTTCGCTTGTCAATTACATGAATTCCACTCTCTCTCCATCAATTTCCATAAACCGCCGGCTCTTATCAATGCATCTTGGGACGAGGTCCTTCCGAGGTCCTTTGCTGTCCTGGCATTGACTTGGCGTGAAAGTGACTGCACAAGAAATCAAGCAACAAATGCAGGCGGGGATCAGGGAAGACGACGACGTCGACGACGACGAATGGCACTTGGGGCTTATCTCGTTTGGCGATGTAACATTGTGACACTCCTCCTCCGACTTCAGCACAAATTGAGTTGGATCGAAGTCAGCCAGGGGAAGAAGTGTGGCTAAGAGCACTCCAGCCAGTGACTCCTCGTTGAAGGACACACTCTGGCTAGGCAAGGCTCTCTCGGTTATTAATTAAAACCATTAAATCAATCATGATTTTGCCTTATTCCATTTGGAAAATCACTCGATTTCCCCTCAAGTTCGACAGCCCTTGACTTGAGGCCTGGTTTCTGGTACTTAATTATAATTATGAACGCGTCCAGGGTAGAGCCAAGGTCTAAGCCCATTCTTTAGAGGCTAAATAATGGCCAAGGCCTTGGGCCTTCGTCGTCACTATTTTAATTAATTAATCCACTCGCTCATAGATTTTGAGTAATTGCTTAAACAGAGAGCATCGCTTAGCCAGAGAAAACGATTAGGTCGCAGTGCCACCAATCCATTTCACAGGCTAAATCGCCTTTAAGGACAGTGGAAACTGCCTCCTAGATATATCTCCTCCCCAAGTAACCTCCACTGTGCCATAATCGCCGTTAGAGCGTCCTCCAGCTGGCCCCTGTAGCCTTATCTCCGCCCCGGAGGCGTTGATATACGAGCGCGCACTCAAGCCAAATGGAAATGCTAATTATCTGACAACGGAGCCGCTCGACTTGAAGCGGAATCTCGGCGAGGAGGAGGCCTGCCCGTCTCCTGGGCGCTAAGTGTGTGTGTCAGTTCTCGGGCATGATTTCACAAATGTTTGAAATCAGACAAGAACCATGGAAAGTTTTAATTAAAAACTTTTCGGCCCGGCTCTGGCTCTGGCTCTGGTTCTCTCCCGCTCTGAGTTTTCAAACCCGAAGTCGCGACCGCCAGCTAATGCGATGCTAGGGCATCGATAAGGATAAAGACCAACCGGCGAAGAGGGCCCCGGGCCCAAGGTGAACCTCAACAGGTTGTTCTCCCGGAGAGCTTACGTCACTTCTACACTGGCCAAAAAGTGAGAGCACATAAAGAAAGGTAAAGATCTAGCTTGGGCATTATGTTTTGAACATGGCATAATCCAAGTAATGTATTTAAAGCTATTTGGAATTATAGAAATCTTTACAAAAGGTGATTCTGATCTTTACCGCTTGACTTGCACTAGAATTCCCAAAGGGTTCTGGCAACAAGCATGTGATTGAAGGGTATAGATCTAGCTTGGGCATTATGATTTGAACAGGGTATAATCCAGGTAATGTATTCAAAGCTATTTGGAATTATATAAATCTTTACACAAGGTGATTCTGATCTTTACCGCTTGCTTGGCACTAGAATTCCCAACGGGTTCTGGCAAAAAGCAAGTGGTATTTGCCTAGAATGAGCCAGAGCTGACTCCCTTTTGAATCCTCTATATATCCCAACCTTTTCTCTGGCTTCTTTGACTTGTATAAAATAAATAACAATTCTGGATCTTAAATAAATAAATAAATAAACTTTTCACCTCTAGAAAATCATAAATCTTTGGTTCTATTTTAAACAAATAATTTGCTAAAATTATCTTACTAAACAAATGGGGAATTAGAGGACTGTTTACTCTTACTGTGTTACAGATTTACAGATCTTTACCGCTTGCTTGGCACTAGAATTCCCAACGGATTCTAGCAACAAGCAAGTGATATTTGCCCAGAATGAGCCAGAGTTGACTCCCTTTTGAAACCTCTATATATTCCATCCTTTTCCTTGACTTCTTTAGCTTGTATAAGATTAACAACAATACCGATTCTTAAATAAATAAATAAATTACTATGCTGGGAAACTTTTCACCTCTAGAAAATCATAAATCTCTGGTTCTATTTTAAACAAATAATTTACTAAAAAAATCTTACTAAGCAAATAAATCAAAATAATATAATAATATAATAAATAAACGAAATAAAGAACTGTTTACTCTCACTCTCCTACAGATAACTAAAGGTTTTATTTCTCTGAGTGCAAAACACAGCTGTTATCTTATCACAGGTGTCAAAGAGAGACAGAAAAAGAGAAAGAAAGACAGAGAGAGAGACAGGGAGAGAGTGGAACCATAAATACCCGCAATTTGCCCTTGCCGGCCTCAGTTGTCCAAGATGAGTCTCAGCAGCAAGGTGGTGATCGTGACGGGAGCCAGCAGCGGCATTGGGGCCGCCATTGCCCAGGTGTTGGCCCGCGAGGGTGCCAGCCTGGCCCTGGTGGGTCGCAACGTGGCCAATCTAGAGGCGACCAAGAAGAGTCTGAAGGGCGTGAGGGCGGAGATCGTGGTGGCCGATGTGACCAAGGATGCGGGGGCCATTGTCCAGCAGACCCTGGACAAGTTCGGACGGATCGATGTGCTGGTGAATAATGCCGGCATTCTGGGCAAGGGCGGACTGATCGATCTGGACATGGAGGAGTTCGACTCGGTGCTGAACACCAATCTGCGCGGGGTTATCCTGCTGACCAAGGCCGTGCTGCCGCATCTCCTGAAGACCAAGGGAGCCGTGGTCAATGTGAGCAGCTGTGCTGGCCTCCGTCCCTTTGCCGGCGCTTTGAGCTATGGAGTCTCGAAGGCGGCCCTCGATCAGTTCACCAAGATTGTGGCCCTGGAGATGGCACCGCAGGGGGTGCGCGTGAATTCGGTGAATCCCGGCTTTGTGGTCACCAATATCCACAAGAGCATCGGCATCGTGGACGAGGAGTACCAGGGTGTGCTGCAGCGGGCCATTAACTCGCATCCCATGGGCCGGGTTGGCGACGTAACGGAAGTGGCCGAGGCCGTGGCCTTCTTGGCCAGCTCCAAGGCCAGCTTCACCACCGGCGCCCTCCTCCCCATCGATGGTGGCAAGCACAATCTGACGCCTCGTTAAGCGTTCTCCGTAATTACGTTTTCCCCATTACATTCCCTTCGCTCCTTCCCTCCTTCCCTCCTTTTCTCCCTTTTCCCTATAATTTTTTTTATTTTTGTTTGCTATAATAAATAAGATGAAACCACACTGAACGAAAAGCGATTCTAACTATTGATTTCATAAATAATTAACCCAAAGTTCTCAGACAAAGTGGCAACAACAGGAAGTTATGGATTGTAATTCAGTCTGAACCACTTGGGAACTATATATATATAGACAACTTACGACTCCTAATACTCAAATATAAGATATAATAATGGACTGGTGTAGTAGAGTCATTTATATTCTGACTTTGCTTGTTTTCAATTCAGTTAATTTCCCCCTTAAAACCCTCTTTCTTAAATTGAAAGATTGAAGGGATATCACTTTATACCAGAGGGTAAGTATAGGGATATCTTAAGAACTCTAAAAGTAAAATATAAGATATAATAATGGACTGGTGTAGTAGTTATATTATAATTTCTGACTTTGCTTGTTTCAAATTCAATTAATTTCCCCCTTAAAACCTTATAGAAAAGATTGAAAGATTGAAGGGATATCACTTTATACTAGAGGGTAGGTATGATAGAGTCTAAACCACAGGGGAATTATTATATCCTAAGAACCCTAAAACTCAAATATAAGGGATAATAATGGAATGATGTAGTAGAACTTATCAGATACAATAGTAGTATTAATTATATTCTGACTTTGCTAGTATCAAATTCAATTAATTTCCCCCTTAAAACCTTATAGAAAAGATTGAAAGATTGAAGGGATATCACTTTAT